>JAOXYD010000008.1:13411992-13428620 GCA_028565735.1 Pinacopodium congolense | reverse complement strand
GTCTCTCTAGCAGTAGACATGAAAAACTGAGGATCGGAAGGATAAGTATCTCCATGCACTGGATCCTTCTGTCTCATAAAGACTCCTCCCACATTTGGTACTCCTAATAATGCAGAAATGGAGGCACGAATAAGGTGAATTGGAATACCTCTAACGAAAGATCGTATCTTTATGGTATCAGCCTCGACCTTGTCTTCGATATTAGCATAGAACTCTCGAACCAAATCGGGGTACAATGGGCCAGCCAACGTTATTACCGCCTCCCATCCTAATGCTTGCAAGGCTCCAGATATGTCGAATATTGCCTCGAGCTTAGGATGAATCGAGCACTCCACAATGAACTCGTTGCCTCTATCCTCTTCAAACCAGTTGAAATTCTCCTGACTTGTAAAGCGAACTGGGTCGAAAGCTAACTGTTTCCTCCTAGGTGCCATCTAAAGGAAATCTGTATACAAAAATAGGCACAAAAGAAGTTGGAAAACAAATTAAAATTAAGAAAATTTTCCGACCAAAGTAGCCAGAATATTCCCTTTTTGACTGGAATATGCTCGATTTTCTGACGATAATGGAATTGAATAAATTTGGTACCAATTGAAAGCTATTGAAATTCCTAACATAATGGCACCAAATCCTAAGCAAATAAAGCTATATACTAGGAGAAAATTGAAAAAGAATACCTGTTAGGAGAAAAAGGGTCAAACCTTTATACTGTAGATTATGGAAAATCTGTTATTTGTTTGCCCAAATTGATAGCAAAATTGAAAAGAGGGCAGAAAATGCGACAATTTGACACCAAGAATGTCGAATTTGGTTAAGAATTGAGAAAGATATGGGCTTTTGAAGTTAAGAGCTGATTTTAAGAGGGGTTTCGAATTTGGGAAGACGATGAACATTGTCTGTCCTTTTATATTTCAAGGGATAACGACACCCCTGTTCATAGACAATGGTGCCATTGTCCTTAAGAACAACCCACCATTGTCTCTACAATTAGGCCTTCCTAACTTCAATTTCAGTCCAATTTTACATCTAAATCCCTTCAAACTCAATTCCTAACAACTTGTATTGAATATTTCCATCCATACATAGTGGTTTACCTATGTAACTAGTTAGGAATCTCAGACCTTTAATCGACCAATATTCTTAATGAATGTTATGTAGATTGATCCAAAGTGGAACACTATCATATTTAACTTTATTTAATGAAATATCAGGCTTCCAAAACTGCAAGAAGTCAGGAACAGCAAGATGTTGGCCACATGTCAAGGACCAGATTTAACTTCTTTTTCTGCTACTTCTGTGCTAAACTTGAAGATAAATTAAGCATGGTTCCTACAAACCCTTTTTCCCCCACCACTTCTTTAATGCCTAGGTGCTCAAGACAGGGAAAGGGAGACGCTTGTCTAAGAAAAAACGCACTAAGGAAGATCGTCACGCTTTAGTCCCCTCTTTCAAAACCTCAGGGAGGGGGAAGACCAAATGTGAATCTCTAGGGAGAAGCGAACAATAGTGCAAAGAGAAGTCTATAACCTCTCCAAAGACATGCTTCCGATTCAATCTAGGTTTAGGTTTTACATTTTCCATCGAAGTTTTGATTATGGAGGAATCCTTTTGGCCAGGGCTGGTAGAGAGTCTCAAAAGAGGACAAAGTAAGGGAGGGAAGGGATCAGGAATTTGGATAGAGCGGCAAAGAATGATCAAGTAACGGAGGACAAGGGTCCAAAAGGAAAGGCTTGACCACGTCAGTTGTATCAAAAAAGAAAAGAGTTGGAAGAAGGCAAGTGATGTTTGAAAAGTTGTTCTAGAAATAGAAAGAGAAAAGAGCAAAACGGAGGCAATAACTAGAGCCAAAAAGGCAGAAGAACCAATGAAACATAGTGCAGAAAAATGGCTATCTCATAAAGAAAGTAATAGAATGCAGGCAATCAAGAATCACTCTACTGGAAAAAAAAAAAAAAGAAGGGAGAATCTCTTCTTAAAACCCATTATTCCTACAAGCTATCACTTTATTGTAATCTTTAACATGAAACGTTATAATTTTATATTTTGTTCTTGTTATATAATGTTTAAATATAATTAATTAACTAAATTTGTATAACTATATGGTAATACTTACTATTATAGTTTTATTATTATTGATTGATGATTTTATTATGTTAATTGAACTTTATATATTAGTTAAATGAACTTTATATATTAATTTTTGATGTTTCATTATTTAATGTTTACAATAAATAAGAATTAATATAAAATTATTATATCAAATTTATATTATTAATAATTTTTTAAAACAAATTAAATTAATTAAAAATATAAAACACTATAAAAAAAGATTCTTTTGCAAATTTTATAAAATTTAAAACTAATTTATAATTTTAAAAAATTATCTAAAATAATACTCAATATTAATCGATAAAATATTTGCTCTAGAACCAAATCTAACATTCATAGCAGTATGATATTTAAAACATTAATACAGCCACAACTTAAAAAACAAAATCATGATAATTTGCACGGGCGTCCCCCCTATGCAAGTAACCCCAGATCATTTCCCCAAACGGTAGTAAAATTCTTACAGCAATAGGATACCCAAAGAATGTCCTATGATAATTCAATATTATGTCAGTTCTAACCAATAAAGACACAGATCTTTTCATCTTACAAGAACTAGGACTAGGTGCCTAGTACCAGAAAAAGGCGAGTGAATGGTAAAGGAGCGACTGATGATTATACAACAAATTTTGATTAGAAACAAAAAAATGAGCAAGATTTCTGAGCATGCTCATGCTACCAATACATTTGAGCACATAACAGATTTTAGCTGATCCCATCTACTTAATAGTAGTTGTCTGACCTCTTGTATAATTACTCTTTAAAATAAAAGATTCAAATACTTCACACACTTCTCGAAAGCACACCAGCAGCAAACAGAAGATTCCTTCTCGAAAACTGCTCCCAGTACAAGATGCAAACGTTACAACGTGAAATGATCAATTATGAGAAAATATAAATGACATGGCCAAGACAATTACCCTCAAAGAGTAGACTGGGGTAGACTTTGTTGGAAGAGTTTTCAGCAATCTCAATCTACTTGCGTTCCCAGTTTTACTGATTAAAGGAACATAGCCATTAAGTCGCCAGCACAAAACAGTTGGAAATATGAGATAAGCAACGGCATGAGATTTTTAACAGGAAAGACTTACTTCTCGTCAGTTCTTGTCACCTTTGCACTCGAAGCTACATCCCATAATTTCACAGTACAATCAGCAGAACCAGACGCGAGAAGTGAACCTTCACAACTGATACAAGGAAAATGAAAAATTTAGGAATCATTCCAAGCTTGTAGTCACTAACTAAAAACTTCTGCTGCCAAAATGCCCAAGCATTGTTAAAGGCTTTATAGCAGTAAAAAAAAAGGCACCTGAAATCAAGGGTCCAGACGCATGAATTGTGCCCCATCAAAGGTGAAACACAGCGGCCACTTGACAGGTCCCACATCATGATGGTACCATCTTCGTCACCAGATGCCATATAACGGCCATCAGGTGACAAAGCCAATGATAAAACCATACTACGGTGTCCAATAAATATTCTAACACATTCTCCACTCTGTACATCCCATAGTCTAACTGTTTTATCACTAGAGCCAGTAGCAATATAGTTGCAGTTGGCATGCCATTGAATACACTGTCATTACATCAAGGTAATAGAATTAGTAAACATGTGGAGCAAGTCCCCCAAAAACCATCTAGTTAGCTCAAAAAAGTAAATTAGATAAAATGCCCCAAAAAAAAGTAAACTTAGTTTAAGAGGAAAAAGATAAAGAAATTGTCTCCATTTGACAATTCTTTTTCTTCAGTGGAAAATACAAATCCGGCTAAAACTGGATGAAAGTTCAGCTAGGATTGAAAGTATGATCCTGCCTTTACTATAGCACAGAATGGGGGACATGCCATGAAACAAGTGAAGTAGATTTTCAGAGATGGGCTGCCAATTTATAGAAAACCATTAGCACTAACAGGATTTTACCGTCTAGACAAGGACCTTAATAGAACCAACATAAGAACCTTGACAGAAAAATTATGAGAAGACGACCAACTAAAGCACACGATATTCTGTTACTTTGACCAAGTACTCAAGTCAGGCGGCAATAAAACCAGTCCCTATCCATTAAGTTAAGAAGCCTGACTACATCTTTACAGAAATTTAAAAATATGAGGGTAATAAACTACTGCCAAAGAGTCAATGTAATCTAATAGATTTTAGGATGGTACAAAATATAGATGATCAGATAATGCAGAAAATACTAACATCAACATCAGACAAGTGACCAGCCATTATCCTTAGAGGTTGAATTTTGTCCATAGACCAAATCCTAGCGGTACGATCATGTGAAGCACTCGCAAAGTAATGTCCCACAGGACTAAACTGCAGCACCAAATTAGAAATTCATGAGAAGTCTCCAAAGGAAAATTTTTAAACTCTATCTAGGACCGTCTACGGCCATCACTCCCCAACTATGGGGGCTCAACCGTCTGCTGTTAAGAGATGCCACGACCAAAAGACAAGGGGCAACCTAACGTAATAATAAAATAAAAAACTGATGCTGGAGAGATAAATTCAAACCTGTACATCCCATACTGGGTAATTATGGCCCTTGTAGCATACAAGATTGGCATTTAATTTTGTGCTCCATAATCGAACTGCAAGACAGTAAAATAATACTTCCTTAATAAATTTATAGACAAAAAAGAAAATAAAGGACTAGGAAATAGAACGGCACAAGTGAATGGGCACACACAGAATGTAGCACTAAATTGAGAGTCAGAACGTACTTGTTGTGTCTGCTTAAGAGGAAAGTAAAAAGTCCCCGAGGGGACTAAAAGTGGCAGAATAAACAGGTCCTGAATGGCCCTGAAACAATGTATACGATTTTTTATCACCATTTGACCCCATATGATGCTCACTTGGTGCAGAGTCATTTTCACTCTGAATAGCAGCTGAAATTGAAAACTAGTTTAGCAAAATATTCTTTTTGGCCAGAATATAAAACAACGTATAACAGACTATTACTAACTGCAGGTGCAATATACAACAATAAGTGCACAAAAATGATTCTAAACCTTATGAAGCATCAAAAACAACACCTTTTCTGAAATAAATGAAAGACCAATGCAATGCTATATATGACAGTATTAAGCTCCTTATCACCACTTATTTTTTCCAACTATTTTAGACACTAAATGATGAGTAAAACAGTAGAACATTTAGAGTTTTACACTACTAATTACTGAAAGAGGTCAGAAGCAGCACAATTCAAAATTCAAGATAGATGAGATGTCTAAAAATCTTAATTTTTCATGTCCTGAAATGAAGTACGTAAATAACTATGTAAATATTCTATCTAATATATTGCAATAATCACTCATAATTGAGAATATGTGTTCATTAAACAAGCAGCATAGGCATGTCCCAAACCTTGAACATTTCTAATAAAGCTAATATCACATTTCTGATAAAATCAGCACATAAAAGCTAGGTCCTAGTTGTGTAGACTTACAACTGCCAGCTTGCTGACCAAGTTTTGCCATATCCCAAACCTGTGAAATGCAAAACTCACGTTTAGCAATTTCTTTAAATGAAGATGGTATAAAGTTTTATTATGATACAAGATAAAACCTTCAGTGAGGAGTCTGCGAATCCACCAACAACCAAAGATCCATCATGGGATATTGAAGAGCAATTCAGACTAAAATGGATATCAGACAACATAATAGCGAATTAGAAGTCATACTTTTAAGAGAACCATCAATAAAAGGTAACTCAAGAAAAATGTGATAGGAATTACCCATTATGTGTGTTGATAAATGTATAAAAGCTAACAGATGGCAGAGCTGCACTACTCAACTGCACACGGTTTCTCAAGTCCTCAAGAATAGACTGCTCCACCTCTGTTGGCCTGAAGCAATTGTTGAGTATCAGAAACAACACATCAACCCTCAAAAACTATTTGATTCTGCATAAAACATAAAATCACAATGTGTGTGTGCGTGTTCTTGTGCGTGTGTGTGCACGTGTGCGTGTGCGTGTGCCTGTGCGTGTGCATGTGTTTAACATATCTGTATGTGATGGACAGCCAGATATGTCAGAAGCTATGTCATTTGCTTTTATTAAGTATTAACCGTAACATCCTAACAACAGTGCATGGGAATCAAGCATCAAGAGCATGCTCAGCTCACAACACTATCTTCAGAACAAACCATGCTTAAATAAGTCGATTTTGAAAATTTTATTGCAGGAAAAGATAGCTTCTCCTACGGCCACACATAAATAGATGAGCACATAGAGTGATGGGAAGGGAAATAGGGTCTCCAGAAAAATACATTACTGGCAAAGGAAGCTCTGGTTTAACCCGTGGAGCCATTGCAGCATTAGTCTCAGGGCGTGCAACCTTTGCTGTAGCATTAGCAGCTTTGTCCTTCTTCAATTTTTTAGCTGAAGGACCTTGCTTTCCGGCTTCTACATATTTTTTCTGAATATGAAACAGAGCATCAACATAGCAAAAGTATGAGTACATCAGTCAACTAATAAGCTGCAACAGTGAGAAACACACCCTTCCACTACTAATACCTTCTCCCACCATCAACTGTCAAAAAGCACATGCACTAAAATCATGCAACTACAGAAAATATATCAAATAAATTGATCAATTCTACCTTGCTATCCTCCATTTCTCCCTCTTTAGCATCTCCTTCTGGCTTTTCAGAATCTGAGAGCAAACCCCCTCCTTTCTCTAAACGTTCTTCAAAAGAATCTTCAAGCAACTAAATATAACAAATATACTGTTTAAAAAGAATCTTAAAACCAACCAATGTAAAATAAAAATAGAAGTAAAAAAATTTTCCTTCTTAAAGTCTGGCTTGCTTGTTATTAAAACTTTATCTATGTTGTTATTAATGATAAGTAGCTCCTAAAGTCACAAACCTTACCAAATAAAAACATGAAACATCAGTAAAAATGACAAGGTCTGCCTTAGAATTTAAAGGTATTGGCCACAGCTCCCACTCCACTATAATTATCAAAATCAATACTTTTTCATACTGACACAAAAAGTTTGAATTTGTTCTCATTACATGGATATATGATAGAATGTGCTTCAATCAGATTTTCATTTTCATCCAGAGCCACAAGTTTCTACCGTCATGGTTTACTGTTATTTGCTGCATTCACGGAGACATTACAAAAATCCACACACTGTTGAATAACAAGATAAAGAAAACTAACAATTAAAGCCGAACTAAAACTTAGAAATAAATAAACAGAATAAGCACAACTCTTAAGTGTCATAGATTTTGCTTTGACTTGCCAGTCACGACATCCAGAATGGAACTCCATATTAATTTTTTTTATCACTGTATATTAACCAAATGACTCTGGAATATCCCAAAACTAGTTGATAATATATTCAAAGTACATAAAGACTTATGGAAAAATAAAAAAACAGGAAAAAAGATTCTGTGATTCAAGCATGTTAACAAGTTGAATATCCCACAAATAACTAAGATGTCCAAGTTCTTCTAGATAATAATCGAGTTCCGTATACATTTAAAAGCAACACATTGCTTTTGTTTTTAAAAAAGCAAAACTTAATTTTTAGCACTTCCATTTACGCACCCCCCAGTGGATTTCTCTTTTATTTATCAGATTAGCTGCATCCTGATTACTTCCAATAAGTGAAACAGCATCAGCATCATCAGAAATTGAGCTAGGTTGACCAGGAGAAACTGTCAATAAAAGGAAACTTTTGTGAGTCCAGTACATTCTATCATGATTAAAAACACTTGCATACAACCGTATTGACACGTAATTAGTTACACCTTGGAAGTTTACATGTTCATTGACAATCCCCAGCATCAGAGTGGACTTTGTTTTCCGTAGATGTTGCATCAGGAGCTCATTGGAGTACTGGCAATTCAATTAACAATAAGTCATCGGGGGCTTACACAGTTAATTTTTTTCACTGGAATCATATCGATTGATGATCAACAACAATCAACTCCAACATTGTGTAAAGGAAAACAAAATGACCAACAACAAGCAATTTGATACAAATTATCAAATCTAGACTTTCAAGTCACCAGTATGTAGCAGTGAGCTCATAGTCTTCTCATATATTCAATTAACTTAGGTCCTAAATGGATATATTACAACTCTAAGTTGTCACCACAAATAGGAAAACTTCGTAGTGTAGCATTTGGTACTAACTATCAATCAATCATCATTATAGATAGACATATTCAAAGAGCTCCTCAAACACTGAATGCAGCAAATGTTTAAAACATGCTTCTAGCCCACAATCAGAGATCAATTCAGAATTTGATCCAAGAAAAAATGTTTGGAGTCCAAGAACATGATATGCCCTAATGATCCAATCACTCAAAACCAACAAAAATATTGTGTTCAATTGTACATTGTTATCTAGATAAACATTGAAAGTATGAATGGTTAGCTAACCTAAAACCATAAAGGAGAAAGGTATTACCTGGCATATTTTAATATTAATTTTGCAGTGCCTAAGAGAATGAGCAAATTCCATTTCCTGAAAAATAACAAAAATCAGGCTCTAAAAAGTAGTGCAACGATGGGAAGCGTAAAATATAAATTATAAAAAAAAATTCTTTTAACCTCTAGGTGTGAGGGAGAAAGAACTCCTTCCAACTTCTGAAGGTCTCGTGAGTGCATCATTTCGTGGTCCTCGCGGAAGGTATTGAAAAATGTTCTAGCTGGGGAACAAAATCAGTAAACAAGGCCACATCTTTTGTTGCAATAACAGTAGAAAAGAGTAGAGACACAAGAGCGATTACCCTCTTGGACATGTCCTTTGGCCACCATATCGATATATGTATGGATAAAAACTGGATAGAGCACCCGAAGCAATTCGTGCTGCACAGTTGTTGAAAAGTGGTACAGCGAAATACAGAGAAAGAATGAAAACAATAAAGCCCTAAAACATAAGAGGCAATGTAACCTTGTACAAATCAAGTGAACTATATGCCCAAGACCGTAATTTACTGTACTCATCGTGGTACTTTGCAGGAGTATCTTCTGACCTGGAAGGAAATATATAAAAGTGCAAATGAGAAGAAGAATGTTGAGTCAAAATAAAGAAGAGAATAGAGAGAGACAGAGAGAGAGAGTTAACTGGGAGAGGGAGAGAAGGAGGGCCGAGAGGTCGGGATCGGAATGGATATCGAGAGAATGAGAATTGGAGGAGCTGTTGTTATGAAGCTCATCTTGAAAAGCAAGCTCTGCTTGCTTGAAACCCTTTTTCCTCAGGTATGTCTCTACAAACTTCACAATTTGTTCTTCGTCCATCTTCCTTCTTCACGTCCTCAACAGAGGCAAGCTTTTCCCCTCTTTTGAAAGACGTTGAACCAACCTAATTAGGGCAGAAGCCATGCAACTTCAGAACCGAAACCTACATTTACTAGGCTCTACTACCCTTGCATGGGTCTGGACACTGGAGTCTGGACACGGCCCACAGGTAGATTAATTGATCTACGTCATTTCCTTTTCTTAATTTTGCTCTTTAACCATATCAGAAATTCAGAATACGTAAATTGATAGTTTCCATGAGAATAAAGAGATAATAATAACGAACTGCTTTTGCGCTTACATCAAATATTTAGATATGAAATGAAATTATTATTATATTTTGATTCAGGGTATGGCTAAAAATTAGTTGTGACATTGGCGTGAGACCCAAGTCCAATCTTCTTGAGTATCATATTCTAGACTTAGACCATAAATTTGGGAGAATTCAAGCCCATAAAGTATATGGACTTTGGAATCTTATTTAAGATTATTCAAGTCCAAGCCTATTAGTCAAAGTAATTGACGGAATTCAGGAGCTGATGAGATTAGTTTGAGTGGCTGAAGCAAAATAATGTTAAATGCATTGCCAAAGCATAAAAGAAGTGGACGAGCGTCACGAGGCCTCGACGCAGGTGACATTTAGTAGTAATTGATTAAGAAATCTAACTACAATTTTATCATATAATTCATAGCTACGCGACTTTCACGTGTATAACTAACTCATGAATTGACGTTGATATGCAAGCAGCTTCGTCAAGGTCGGAAAGGTTGCTTGACTGCATACGTGCCGCTCTATCAAGTTGTTTAATACCGTTTTATTCTGGTTAGTACCAATCGAAATATATCGTACCAATGTGAAAATGTAGTAGTATCAAATTTTATCATTTAAAAAAATGTCGATTAATATCGGTCATTCTGATTAGTATCGATCAGTATTATATTTTCAATACTGTTTCATGGACTAAATTGAAAAGAAAAAAAAAAACCAAAAGCGCACCCTCTCCTCGAACCCTCTCACCCGACACTCGCTGCAAATCTATCCCCTTCCTCTACTACTCTACTGTGTCTCTGCATATTTGGTCAAATTTACTCAAAAAGCACTTCCTACTCTCCATATTGGTTCCGGCCTCGCTCATCTTTATCGCCACTCACTCCCTCATCGACGTCAGTGACTAGCTCCTATTTTGTCTACTCCTCATTATTTTTATTCTATCCTCTACACGTCGCCAGTGTCCAACTCCTCCGCACACCAACGCTTCTATTTTCTCCCATACATGACATTGTCCAGCTCTCGCGCAGCCAACCCTCTCACGCACCACCAAGCTCCTATCTTCATCTCCTTCTTGAACCCAGAAGTTTCTAATGTAATAAATTGATAATTAGTATTTGAACTTCTTATTTCAATCTAATTAAGTGGTGGAATTAGTTTCGAAGTTGAAATTCTTTCATTGATGGAAGGTTCCTACTTCCAACACAACGATTATTCCTTTTAATTATTATTAATAATAATTCTTTTTAACAAAAAAATTGTATAAACTTTTATTATTAAGTCATTTATTTAACTTTAACTTTTCAAAAAAAAGTCCAAAGTGAGTATTTTCGAAATTCTAATTGTTATAATTTATAACCATTGATGCAATTCCAAAACTTTGAGGATTGGATTAGAGTTTGTAAATTATAATTGAAATTTAACAATTTATAGTTAAATTATGTCTAATTATTTTTAAATTAAATTAGTTTTCATGAAATTAAATGTAAAATTATGGTAATTAAAGCATTATTAAGAGATGATTGTATCAATTATTATTGGATTAGGGTTTATAAATTATAAGTAAGATTAATCAATTTATGGTTAAATTATGTCTAATTTATTTAAAATTAATCAATTTTCATGAAATTGATTATGAAATTATGCTAATTGAAGCATTATTAAGAGAGAATTATATTAATTGTTGTTAGATTGGAATTTATAAATTATAATGAGATTTAACAATTTATGGTTAAATTATACCTAACTATTTCAAAATTGAATCAATTTTCATGAAATTGAATGAGTTGAATAAACTTTATATGTGAATGTTTGATGTTTATAATAAATAGGAATAAATATATAGTTTTTATTATGTCAAATTTATATTATTATTAATTTTTGAGATAAGGTCAAAATAAAGTTAAAAATATAAAACACAATATATAAGAGGACTATTTTGTAAATTTTATAAAATTCAGAGTCTAATTTATAATTTTATAAAATTACCCGAAACGGTATTGATATTGACCGGTATCAATACAATACTGTTTTATAATTAAATCTGGTATCGGTACCGGTATGATATTATAACATTACTCTCTATCATTCATTGCCAGTTTTAATTTAGACTTTGCTCTCTTGCACTCAACTTGCTCAATGAGTCAATAAAACGTCCTTTAACTGGACCCTTTTTGTTCATCAATTTGTTGAAAAGTTGCAAAGTTATGTACAAAATTAACATCATAAGCAACTAATATTTTAATCATCAAAATAAATTCAAATTACAGCTAACAAATTTTTTTTAATGCATACATACTACAAAAAAATATATAAATAGCTTTCATGTCTTAAAACTAATCCTACATTATAAGAAAACATAATCCAGCTCATTCATAACCATTATGTATGTTGTGGTTTGTATTTTTGGTTCTAGTTTCTTTTTTAATATGAAAATAAAAAATAGTATATAAATAAAAAATACACAAATAAAATATGAAAAATGAAAATAATGCACAAAAATCTAAAAAAACACACAAAACTTATGAAAATAACAAAAATCGAAATAAAAAGCTAAACTAAACAAACTCTAAGTTTATGTTTATATGCCTCTTAATAATGCAGTGAACATATATTACTAATAATAGTTAATATCTATTAATTTTTCTAATGCTCTTATATTATAAGTTCAAATAATGATCTAAAAATCATATGAGTATTAATTAAAGGAACATAAGTTACATACTTAAATTTTAGATATCAAACGTATAATTGCTTATAAACATGATTCTATTTAAAGAGAAAAACTTGCGATGAAATTAAATAATTTATATTTAACCATAATAATTATATTATATTACAGAGCTAAATACTATGGCTACTCTTTTCACATAACTTTTGTCAAATAACGAAAGAGATAGAAGAAAAGATTTAAACTTATCTATGTTTTTCATGTATTATATTACAAATATAAGGGGGTCTTTTATACAAGTTCACCTAAGCTAAAGATAGTTATGATACAGCTATAGTTGAAATTGCACAAGATACATTTGCAGCTAAATAAGATATGTTGGCAACTATCTTTGACATTACTTAAGATATGTTCACACCCCCCTCTTAAACTCGAGGTAGTAAAGAAAAGGACAATTTAAGTTTGGAAACAAGAGTTTAAAACCTTTAAGGAAGACGTGATTTAATGAAGATGCCAACAATCTAAGACTGTGAGGAGATAGGAACAAGTTATATAATACCTTGAAGGACATGATTTCATATAAGATAATAATCAATCTTGATGTGTTTGATGCCCTTACGAAAGAAATCGTTGTGAGTAATCTACATGGCAATGTGATTATCACAAAATATGGTAACTGCAAAAGAAGAGGAAACACTCATATCTTTAAGCAACTATCATAATCAGAGAAGTTTAGAGGTAGTGTCAGTGAGAGCTTGACATTCTGCTTTGGTGTTAGAACAAGAGACAATTGCTTATTTTTTACTGTGCTATAAAATGAGAGATATGCTAAGGAAAAAATAATTTCCTGTAGTGGATCGACTATCAGTTAGATCTCTAGCTAGTCAACATTAAAGTATGCTTGTAACTATAGGGTAAAAGACTAAGAGAAGTGAAGACCCTAAAACAAAGTTCATTTGACATACCAAAAGATACGAAGGACTGCAAAAAAGTAGTATGAGGTATAGATATGAATTGATTGACGATATGAACACATGAGCAATATTTGGATGAGAAACTGTGAGATATATAAGATTATTAACTAATTGATGATAAAGTGTACCATCACTGAGAATATTCCCTCTAGTAGTGCAAAGATGATCTTTAGAGTCTAGTAAAGTGCTAGCAAACTTAGCATTAGTGATTTCAGCTCGAAAGATGAGATTAGTAACATACTTGACTTAAGATAAATAATAACCAGTTTCATCATATGATATTTTAAGGCATAAAAAATAATTCAAATTACCAAGGCCTTTCATCTTAAATTGCTAATGAAGAAAGATTGAAAATTAGAGATATCATATGTGTTATCACCTGTTATTTTCATATCATCCATATAAAGAATAAAAGGGTACACCCTTGATCAGTTTTACAAATGAACAAAGCATGATCATGCAAACTAAACTAAAAATCAAGACATCTAATGGTGCAGTTAAATTTTGCAAACTAGGTTTGAAGAGCTTGTTTAAGGCCATACAAGGCTTTGTAAAGATGACAAACTTTATAAGGAGGATGATCATACCTAAGAGGAGGTTTCATGTATAATTCATCTAGATTACTATTGAAAAAGGCTTTTTCAACATCCATTTAGAATAGTAATCAATGTTTGCTAGCAGTTACTATAATGAGACTGCAGAATAAATTCAAATGGGTTACTAGAGTAAATGTCTCCTTATAGTCAGTGCCATACTCCTAAGTGAATCCCCTAGTAACAAGTCGAGCTTTGTATTATTCCATGAATCCATTAGCCCAAGTCTCCATTTTATAAACCCATTTGCAATTAACAACTAATTTAACTGGAAGCAAGTCAACCAAATCCCAAGTATTTGTGCTAGTGAGTGCTTATAGTTCTTCTGCCATTGTTTGTTGTCATAAAGGATCATAACTAACCTCACGATAGGTGAGAAACATATAGAGAGACAATAGTAGGATAAATATGAAAATTAAAAATATGGATAGAAACTTGACTTACATGGTCAATTTGATGAAGGGGTGGATATGGGGGTAAGGAGTTTGATGGAGAATGATCATGTGAAGTACTTAAGAGATCCACAAATGGAGGAGATACAGTAGGATCAAATGGAGGTAGAGTGAAGTTATGTGAGCTATTAGAGGAACTTGTAAGAGAAATATTAGAAAAAAGAGATATGGTAGGATCGAAGAAAAATAAACTAAGAGATTCACTAAATAGAAAGTTTGAAAGATTTGAAAATTTTTTATTTTCCCAAACGGTAATATGGTGATAGATAAGAAGCCCTTGTAATAAGGAATCCTAACATTAAAACCCTTTGTGTTTTATACCATATCCTAGAAATAGTGTGATCGTGCTTGTGGTTTCAATTTGATGTATTCATGAGATTGTAAAAGAACAAAACAAACGTAACAAAAAGTAGCGCGATTAAATAATTATTCATAAGGAGAGATGTTACTAATAACAGGAGAAGAAATATGATTTATAGTGTAAACAACAATGAGAGCAACTTTTCTCCAAAAAGTTTTTAAATAAGATGAGCATACAAAAAGGGTTCGAATAGTATCAAGAATGTGTCTATATTTATGTTATGTTTAACTATTTTGTTAAGAGGTACCTGAATAAGACTTTTGAATAATAGTACCTTGCTGGACAAGAAATATAGTGAAGTTTGTATCTCTATATTCCATTACATTATCAATATAAAAGACTTTAATCTTACAAGAAAATTGAATTTGAATCATATTAACAAATCAAGAGTAAATAGACAATTATTTATATCTATGACGCATCAGGTAAATCTATGTAAAATGAGAAAAATCATCTATAAAAATAACATAGGAATATAAACCATCTATAGTGTTATAGGAAGCATGACCCTAAATGTCAGAATAGATCATATCAAAAGGTGTTAAAGAAATATAATCATTATGTGAAAAAGATGAAGTGTGATAAAAAGTTGACAAGAAATACAATCAAAATGTTCAAACTTAACAGAGCCTAAAGAACTACTAGAAACTAAAGAGCCTAATCTAGTATTATAAGGATGACCAAGATGATAATGTTAAATATGAGAATTGACTATATCAATGATAAGTTTGGAGGGAAGATGTAAGGAAGTAAGTTCAGACAATCATCCAACCTTTCTCCCTATTCTAAGGATCTCGCCCATCTGTTGATCTTATACAATACAGCCACAACTCAAAAAGATAAATTAATACTAAGTTCGCATAATTAACTAACAAAAAAAGTGTCATGTAAAGCTAATTTAGATATGTGAATAGTATCAATACTTTAAATATGCATAGAAGAATTATTAAGATTATGAACAATATATAGAAAAGATGGTGTTTTTGAAGATTTAAGGATAGAAGAATCAGATGTCATATGATTATAATAAGCTGAATCAAAGTACTATAAGGACAAAGAATCTAAAGTGACAAACAAGGTAAAAGAAGAAACAACACCATAATCTAATTGAAATCAGTAGAGAAGGACATGAAGATCTTTTAAGGAGAATTTAGGAAATGTATTTTTATTTGGACCCTCTGTGACAAATGTTATAGTAAAAGAATGCTGAATAGATTTAGAAGGATTACTTTGTTCAGAATTCTGGCAAAGTCTTTTTCTACATTTAGAAATATGATGACCATATTTTTTACAGTAGGCATGAGATTTTTTAAAGGTCTTATTGGATAGATTATGAGGATTTTGAAAAGATAAGATTTGAGTAGTAAGGACGATATTAGTAGTGAGAATAAAATTTTCAATATGAAGTATATTAAGTCTACTAGCTTCTATGATTAATTCTTTAACCATAGTATCAAGAGTTAGTAAGGAACTTCTATAGAGAGGAGAACTATAGTTGGATTTAAACTCATCCCAATGAGTTATTAATAGATGTCAAATATGTTGACGATCACGAAAATTTGCATAGATAGTAGCTGTTGTAGGGCTAGACCATACTAAATCTCCAAGGATTAAATGATCTCATAGTTCTTATAATTCTGACATATAGTTATAGATTGTTTGGTCAAGTTATTGTTACATCCGATGAAGTTTTCGATAGAGTTGAAATTAATTAATATCATCAGTTACATAATAACAAGTCTTTAAAAAATCCTATACCTCCTAAGCTGTGTTAAAGTATCGAAAATCAAACTTGATCACTTTAACATATGTATTATAAAATCATGTTAGGATCTGATGGTTCATTCCATCTAAAGATATCAAACTTTCTATAAACTTTTCTTCTTCTTTGTTCAATTTTCATGGCATTCTTCTTGTTCTTCCTTCTTTCATCTTAT
>JAOXYD010000008.1:13394494-13411892 GCA_028565735.1 Pinacopodium congolense | reverse complement strand
ATTATTTTTTAGTTTTTATACTATATTAGTATATTATCTTTTTTAATTTATATACGATTGTTATTGGTTTATGTGTTTTATAAAATAAGAAAAAAAACAAAAAATCACATTAATATCAAACACAGCCTTAAAAACTGTTTAGTATTGTTGTTAATTACAGTTTTTAATTATAATTTTGTATTTTATATTAATTTTTATGTATTTTTTAATTTTATACTATTTTTTTGATTTTATATTGTATTAATGTATTATTATTTTTTATTTTTATATTTACAAAATAAAAAATAAAAATAAGAAATCAAAACTATACCAAATAAAGACGTTACCTGACCAAGTACTTAACTTGAAAATCAAAGTTGTCAGTATTTGTATGTTTTTCCTTTAACATGGAAAGAATAGGATCTTTCGTGTTGTTTACTAAAATTTTGTGAGTTTTAATTTTTAATTTTTAATTTTTAATTTTTTAAATATAAAAATAAAAAATATAAATACAATTTAAAAATTAAAAAAATATAATAAAAAATTATAATATATAATTTAATTAAATATCCCTTAATGTACTGCGTGGCATTTGATATTTGATTATATAAAATATCTTGGTCCACAATTCTTTCACGAATTTCCAAGTTATCGGCTGATGTGTGCTAGTAACCCCTTCCAATTTCAATTTCTATGTCTAGTGTAAAATGACGCTTCCACGATGATGCCCCAAAGCTGACGGCTATTCTATTCCATATCATATTTGTGTTGCTTCCACGCACTTTCCTAATTGCCAGTCAATTCATTGGCGGGGTATCTCCCTTCCTCTCACTTCTATATAATCAATCCTATCTCCAAGACTTCCTCTCATTCACTTGACCAATTTCAGACCTCCATCTTCGCCACACTCTCTTTTCCCTACCAAGTTCGTATACTTCGTTTCAGAGCTCCAAACGTCTGCCAATGGACTCCAAAGTGAACACTTCGCTTGACCTCAATATCAATCCTTTCAAGGATGTCAATCCAACGCCAGTAAGTGTTTTAGCATCATTACCGTCTAAAAAATTTGTTTGCTTTATATTTTCAGTTATTTGCACGTGTACTTAAGCACAGAAATTGTATGTATTCAGAAGAGAGAGCTTATAGAAGTTAGCCAGCTGGAACATGAACTCCTAGTTAAAGATGAGGTGAGTTCTAATTCTTTTGCTGCAACTTCCAGGGTCTCTTTCTGCCTGCTCAATTTGCTTCAACATGCTTGTTTCCTTTTTCCGTTAATAGCTCTTCTTATAAGAAAATAACAACTTGGAGATTGAGTGTCAGGAAATATCTTATCACAGGCTTTACTAATGAGGAGGTGCAAAAGATTTCAAGCCTGCGTTTGCTTTCCAAATTGAAAATTGTTTGAAAAGATTGTGCCTTTACACGGAGACGAAATGCATGGTTTAGAATTTCTCTACGTTATAATAACCTGTAAATTTGAGGACCACGATAGCTGTTTAATCCATACTCCATAGACTGGATAGCTGTTTTAAGTAAATTAGGATTACTTAAATGCTGTTATCTAATGACCTCTTCGTTAATGGCTGTAGGCTATAGATCCTGATATCTTTAAACATTAGAATCAGTCTCGAGAGGTCTGTGATAATTTTAAATTCGGTTGTAACAGATTGCGGGGGCGTTGGTGGAGGAGTTGAATCGGATGACGACTGAAAACAAGAAGCTAACTGAAATGGTTACCTTGGCTTGCCAAAGATATGATGCTTTGCAGAGCCAAATTAATGAAATGAGGAGCAAGAGTTCCGGGAAAGAACTTGTAATGTCAAGGAAGAGAAAGGCTGACAGTGAGGACCACCATAACATCCTGATTGGATTCAATAAAAGTACGGAAAGCAGCTGTAGTGATGAGGAGGCGTGCAGAACGCCGAAGGAAAGTATCAGAATAAAGAACTCAAAGATTTATTTTCGGAATACCGATCCATCCGATACAAGCCTTGTAAGTCGATTTGACTGACCTTGCTATTTTCTAATTCTCATTTTTATCTTGAGAAACTTACTGCTATTCTTCTTCTACAACTTTAAGAATTTGTTTATCATTTAATGGGTCGATAGCAATCAGGAGGTTAATTATAAATAGGAATCCTTATATAGTGTTAAAGTACTAATGATAAACCAACTGGATTTGTTTTAGGTTGTGAAGGATGGATATCAATGGAGGAAATATGGCCAAAAGGTCACCAGAGACAACCCTTTTCCTAGGGCTTACTTTAGATGCTCCTTTGCTCCAAGTTGCCCAGTAAAAAGGAAGGTAAACCCAGTTTCTGTTTTGTCTTAATTATGGTACGATGATGATATATATGAGGAAGTTTAGAAACCGTTTTAAAAGGTTCATGCTAATTTCAAATTTCATCCACAGGTCCAAAGAAGCGCGGATGATCCTTCCATCTTAGTAGCTACATATGAAGGAGAGCACAATCACAAACATCACACTCAAGCTGCACTAAAATTTAGCTCGACAACCTGCGAACCTGGTCTAGTTCCTGCTCCAACGTCTATGACAGTCTCAGGGGGAAGTTGCATAAATCTAGACTTGATCCAAGCTGGAACTTCAAATAATGCTAAAATGTCTGCCCAGCGACTTGAACCCCCAACAGTACAACACATATTAGTGCAACAAATGGCTTCTTCATTGACGAGAGATCCAAATTTCACTGCAGCACTTGCATCAGCTCTTTCAGCAAGATTAAACGAGGGTTGGATGTAGAAAGTAGGAAAAGCTTAGAAGTGGTATGTATGAGTTCTTGCAAATTTTATATGTATTCTTAGATCACAGATCAGACAAAAGATGTATGTATATAAGCGATTGAAACTAAAGCCAAAAAACAACGAAAGGGGTTTCCCCTTCTCCATTCTGTATACCTGAGGCATGATAGGCATGATTTTGATCAAGCTCAAAGTAAAGCGGAAAATGGGTTATTTAGAGAAAAAAAAAAGGTAGCAATTGATGAAATAAATGAGCCAAAGAGGGAGCAAATTATCAAGGATATCAAGTCAGCGATTATCGTTTCAGAGAATTTCTATCTCCAATTGCAACTACATAATGTAAATAGAAAAGGATAGCCAGCAATATGTTAGTTACTAGTGGAAGCACTCATATTTGCTTCAATCATATAACCTCCAAATCAGGTCCTTCCAGATTATGTGCGATATAAGTGATTATGTGATAGAAGCAGTTCTAAGACATAAAAAAAAAGATTAAAAAGGTGCTTCCTACCTAGTGTGCAAGTTGGACATTAGATGAAGCCTAGGTAAATTATGCCACCATAGAGAAGAAACTATTGACAATGATCTTTGTCATAGATAAATTTAGGTCATACTTAATGAGATCCAAAATTATTGTCTACATAGATCATTCAGCCATTAAGTATCTTTTAAGTAATAAAGAAGTCAACTCAAGACTAATTAAATGGATCATTCTCTTACAAAAGTTTTACTTGGAGGTTCGAGATTAGAAATGAATCGAAAATTTAGTGACAAGCCATCTTTTTATATTAAAGTGAGTGTTGAGAAGAGGAGTTACCTATTGATGATTCCTTTCTAAATGATTAGTTGTTTGCATGTCAAAGATGGAAGTTTCACGGTATGCAAATTTTGTGAATTTTCTTGCAAGTGGAATCCTACCACCTAGTCTAAGCTACCAAAAAAAAAAAAAAATTCTTTTTAAATGTTAAGCATTACTATTAGGAGGAGTCTCTTTTATTTAAATGGTGTGTCAAAAAGATTTTTAGATGATGTGTAATCGGAGATGAGGTATAGAGTATCATTTTTCACTATCATTCTTCATCTTATGATGGGCATGATAGTTCTTTAAAAATAGCCACTAAAATTCTCTAAGCAGGTTTTTATGGGTCTATCTTTTTTAAGGATACTTAAAGGTATGTATCTATATGTGATCGATGCCAAATAAATAGGACTATTTCAAGATGGATGAGATGTCTTTCAACCACATCCTAAAGGTTGAGATATTTGAGGTATGGAGAATTGATTTCACGGGTCCCTTTCCATCATCCTATGGTGACAAATATATTATTGTGACCGTGTATTATACGTCTAATTGGTTAAGGGCCTTGGCAACTTAATTTAATGATGCTAAGGTGGTAAAAAAAAGTGATATTCCCGTGGTCTAATGTTTCTAGGGTTGTCATAAGTGATGCGGAAAACATTTTACAAAACGACAATTTTAAGCACTTTTACGAAAGTATGAGGTCATACATAAAATTATCTTAGCATATAACCCTCAAACTAGTGGGCAAGCAGAACTCTTTAACCACAAAAGCAAGAGCATCCTTGAGAAGATGGCCATTAGGTCGAGAAAAGACTAAGTGATGAAATTAGATGAAGCACTTTAAACCTATTGAACTGCTCATACGATTCCTATTGGCATGATACCATTTAAATTGATTTATAAGAAATCATGTTATCTTCCAGTCAAATTGTAGTATAAAGCATGCTAAGTGATTATGGTCCTCAATTTTGATTTAAAGGCTGCCATGAAAGGCAGTTACTTCAATTACATGAATTTGATAAACTAAGACGAGACGCTTACAAGAATTTTAAGATCTATAAGGAGAGTTCCAAGCATTGACATAACAAAAAGATCCTCCTATTGTTGATTTAAATTACTTAGTCCTTTAATACCATTTCAAAACTTGTCTTAAAAACCAACTTCTAGGCAAATATACCTATCATAAGAAATATAGTGGACTTGATGGAGTCCAGATGTCGATCCTATTAATTACTACAATTACTAGGTTAAACAGTTTACAATTATCTAGAAAATTGGATTGATAAATTTGAAAGATGAAAATTACAAACCATTTTAACAATTTTAGAATTTCAATCAATGTAAAGAAAATTCAAGTTGCTTTTGAAAAATCACCAAATCTAAAAGCTAAACTAAGGATTAGGTCTTCAATGATCCAATTGAATGAAATTACGAATGATGAAAACTGATTTAAGGTATCTTTACAAATGTAAGACAAAGCTATGGTTAAGACTTTGTCTTTTCTCTATTAATCCTAACTTATAGTTTGGTCATTCAATAAGTTTAAGCAATAGGCTTGAAGATTGAGAAATTTAATTCATGGATCCATTATCTTAGAATTAATAACTTCACAATTAATTAAAGTTTGGTCATGCATTGATTAGATTATGTTATTTATTAATTATTCCAATAACAAAGGTAAATTTCTTGATCCTTTAGTTATCTTTCACTCTTTTATTAAGGGACCAACTTAATTATGAGATTTAAGCAATTCAATAAATAAAAATCATATCATAAAACATGTAGAATCATTCAATTGAATCTTTTATTCATTAATCCTTAGCTAAAAATCTAATTAGCCTTACATGATAATCAAAGAACAAGAAACATGCATTCTTAAGAACATGCTTTGTTTAATTTAACAATAAGGAGATATATAACGAAAGTTGAGCTAAGAAAACATCAAGGAGGAGCTCCAAAATGATTTATAATCTTTGAAACATGATATTAGCATCATCAAACTCAAAATCTCTAAGAACAACCTATAATAATTAAAAGATGGAAAAATATGTAAGATAAAGAATACACTTGGATTAATATGAAATTAAGAACATGAAATAATGAAATATAATCTTGGAAAACACCAAATTTGAGTTTCCAATAGAATAATAGATTTGAATTATGAATTAAAATCCTCACACACTCTATAAACAATTTGAAATCTCAATTATAGGTGACTAAAACTAAGAACACTCATGAATTACTAACAAAGGAATGATGACTTGAATTTATAATGAAAATGTTGAATGAATGGTGTAAATCTTCAAGTCTAGATGCATGAGGTGGCTGTTCTTTGTCTTGGCTAGGTGTCCAACTAACTCGATCCATGTGCTAGCAACAATCTTTGAAAAACAAGTAGAAAATTTGAACCTATCACCATTAATGGGAGTTGGCACTGAACCTCAACAGCGTTGCTTAGGGATGCAGAGACCCTCATTCAAGGCCTATTCCAATATACTTAAACGTGGGTCTAGGTGGGCTAAATGGTGGTTGGTCATGGACATTGTTTTACTCTTGAAATGTGGCCAAAATTGAATTTTCATCCACAATTCATCATGTTTTGCTTTGTATCTATCTTTTCAATAATAACAAACATAATTACACAATCTTGGCTCCAAAATAGGGTTAATTACATATGAAATAACAATAAAAAACATGATAAAAATACCCCTATTGATTCCCCCTACACTTAAGTGTGCTTGCTTATCCTTAAGCAAAGTAAATCATCATCCATTTTCAAGATATGATATAACCATAAGAAAAATGACGCAGAATCATCAAACATAACCATTTTAAAAGTTTCCTTAATCATTCAATCATAGTGATGCAATAAGATGTTATATAATAAATTAATCAAATCTAAAAGGAAATTAAATCACTTCATGTTTCTTCAACTTTTATCCTTAGTCACAAAATTCAATTCCATATGTAAAATAAATAGTCACAAAGTAAAATTTATAAACTTTTAAACAACTTCACATCATTTATTTATTAATAACAAGAATAAAACACAAAGGTGAGCATTTAAGGCTTGGTTAAAAAGTCATAAAATCTTTTTACGTGAAGGTGAATATTTTGTCGTGAATGCCCTAGTTATTTAACTAAGTTGCCTTAATCAACTGGTTATTAATACCACTTTTTAACTTCGATCAATTGATTCGAAGCTAATGGAGTGAATAAGAACTTGTTCAATTATTCACAAAATTTTTATGTATATTTTTAGATTTAAAATTAAACAAGATGATGGAAAAATTTTAAAAGAAATCACAAATTACTTTGGAATCTACATGTTATACATGGAACATCATTATAATCCTTAATTATTCACTATCCAAAGCATGAAATAATTTTAAAAAAATTGGATCATTAATATTCATAATTAACCATATAACATCTCAAAGTATCATAATAATTGAAATCACAAGAAAAATATTTAATGATAGGCATCAAAATCAAAATTTTTTTTCTACAAATTATAGGCTATCATGAAAAAGATGATAAATTATGAGCTATATGACAAGATAAACATAAGTGTATAAGAATGATTTCCCTCTCCCACACTTAAACTGAACATTGTCCCTAATGTTCATAAAAATGAAGAATAAGCACAATAAGTGAGAGATGGGAAAAGGAATACACCCCTGAATTGATTTGTGGAAATGCACTGAACCTTAGTCACCTCATAAGAGCTAAATCATTTAGATCTTAACTTCTTAGGAAAGATCTTCAATCAAGAATTGTACACCAAGACCTTGTCACTAACCTGAATCTCACGATGAATGATATACTTATTGTGCTATCTCTTGACTCACTCATTATACAATCTAAAGTTATCATAAACATCAAGACGAAACTTATATAACTTGTTTAACTGTAATAATTGTTCCTCTCCCACTTTCTTTTAGTCAAAATTCAAAAAATAAATGGCCCAATATGCTCTGTGCTTTAACCCCACAAGTAAATGATAAGACTTTTCATAAATCAACTTGTAAAGAGATATATCAATGAGTATTTGAAACCAGTTCAAGCTGTGATGTTGTGAAGTAAGAAGACCAGAGCCTTCAAGCTAAATGGGTACCAAATAAAGCCCTATATAATGGGGGTTCTAATAAAGAAAGGAGTTACATATGTCCTTTTGAATCCTTCTATAGTTCCTCAATGAGAAAAAGGGTTGAATTTATGACATAAAAAAGAGTTTATTAAAAGCAATTAAACGCTTTTTTTTATCTATGAAATTCTAGACCTTCATGTTTTTAGTATCTATGTAACTTTTCTAGATCTTAGTTCTTGAATTCTAGTTGAAAGTTTCTACTAAGTTTTTGGCATTAGTGAATTTTTTATTTATACATGTTTTAGGCCAACATTAACACCAACATGCTCTAAATAGCAAGGACGACTGTAATATTCTCAATTGGAACCAATGTACTTAAAGATGTCAAGAGAGGTTTTCTTTTCCATTCTCTCTCTTTTTATGTTTATTTTTGTTATTTGAACATTGGAGACAATGTTCCATTTAAATGTAGGGAGGGGAATAAGAACAAATTTTATCTTTATACTTGAATTATTGTGAATTTGATAGTGATTTATTTTGAGATCTCATTTTGAAATCCTTCTATTAGTGAATTAAATGATGCTGCCATACTTTAATTTGAATAATGTAGTTAATATAGTCAATATTGATTAATTTGTGTTTAGTTATAAATTTTATTAACTATGGTTATGAACTAAGTATATGAAGTTATTGAACAAGGGAGGTTCACCTTATTTTGATGATGATAGAACACCATATGGACTAATAATTTTGTTTGTCTAAAGTTTTGAAAGATAGGCGCCAAGTTGACGTATGAAAGAAGTGGTTTATGGAGTCTTAAAGCAAAATTAGAATTCATGAAGTTGATTGATCAAGACTTAATATTTTGGAAGAGAAAGATAGAATATTTATATAGGTTAACACTTGTAATTTTTATTGTAAAACTTACTTAATTCTTTTTGGTATTTTAATGATACTTATTCATGCATAACACATTTATAAATTAAAATATGCATATAGGATGCATAGTCAAGAAGAACTTTATGTGGAAGTGTTTTTAATAATTCTCTTGGTGAGTTAAAAATGTTTTTAGGCAATTTTTGGATATTTGTGTGATTTACAAAAGTGTTTATAATGTTGGAATAAGCTTATATTAATTTGGAATTGCTTTGGATAAGTTTTTATGTGTTTATAGGAGATCAACAATGCCATTGTAAACATATATTAAAGTGGACTACAACAAAGGTGCATAAACAACGCCATTAAAGCTCGATAAAACTACTGTCGAAGAGTGAAAATCACATTATAATGATTATTTCTCAACAAGAACAAATGTTTAATGTATTAAAATGTTAAACAATAATCATAAACAACTAGTCTAAGATTCTAGGCCTACAAATAAGTTGTTTTTCATTAGTTTTCACTATCTAAGTGTTTAGAAAAATTGATTATTCAAGTGTTTTGGGTATTAAGAAGCTTTTGTTGAGAAGTGTTCTTTGATTTGTCTTAGAGTGAGCTTTTGTGCATGATTTTTTACGTTAATCTTAAGTTTTTGTGAGCTTCGAGATACACTAAATTGATCTTAAGTGAGATTCTTTCAAGTTTATTTGTGAGAGATAGTATAATTGAGAGGAAAGATTCCTCTTTAGCCATAAAAAAGGATAGAAAGGTGTACATTGAGCCTTAAAAAAAGGTTTCTATAATTTCTAACATTGTATTTGTATTGATTGTTAATGAAAAATCTCAACAAGGTATGTTATGGACTAGATGTAGGAGAAAGTAGACATCTTTGAACTAGTATAAATCATTTATGTCTTTTTCCCTGTACTCTTTACATTTATGCTTTTATTTTATAAGTTGTATTTTAATTTATTGTGTTAATTATTGTGTAAAAATTATGTTTATATTATTACTTTATGTATAAGTGAATTCCTTATGAAATTATATTTATTGAAATCGTTTTATTATTCACACATATTATTATTTGCTTCCACAAAAGTGTTTGGTTTGCATGAACTTAGGAATTTGTCTTAAAGTTTTTTTAAGACTCTTAACTTATCCCCTCTTTAAGTGCCGAATAGAACTAACAGAAGTTGATTTTTTTATACATGATAAGTTGTTTAAATTTGGTAAAAATTTTAAAATTTTGAGTATTTGAATAGATTTGATTAAAATAAAGAATGAATATATATAAAAAGGTAATATGGAGCATAAATTGTACTAATAGGGATAAGATAGAGTATATAACACACTTCTTTAAGTTAAGTATATAAAATTAAAGAGATTAAGGCATGTTGGAGCATAAAAAGCACATGCTATTAAATTTCCTTAGGAATGTTTGCATAATTATCTATATGAGTTTCTTGAGATTCGATATTATATATAAAAATTAGCTTTGCTACATGTTGTGATTATGGTTGTTAATTTATAATCAAGAGTGAATTAAAATATACTAGCTATGCTAATTGCATTAACTTGTGATGAACTAAAGAAGGCTCCATATTATTTTGATGATGACAAAATAACCTTATTACTAATGTTTTATTGTGATTAAGGTGTTAATAAGATAGTTTTATTGAAAAGCATTTGGAAGATAAGTCCTGAAGCTTAAGTGAAGCTTATGATGATCAAGTAAAGAGGACTCAAGATTGAATATCAAATTGGGTTTTAAATAGGTTTACTATTGTATTTTTATGTATGTTTTACTTGGTCTTATTATTGTGTTTAAAGGGCTCATTTGATATATAATTGCATTCATAATTATATTATGTACATAGGTTTCATAATTTAGAGGAAAATGTGTGAGGAATGTTTTTAAAATAATCCTTTTGACGAGTAAAAATATTTTTAGGAAAGTTTTTCTTGTGTGAGTGAGTTAAGAAAATATTTTAAACTTTTTAATATTATTTTGGGTTGGTTTAAATGTGTTTGATTATGTTTTGGGGTTTTAAAAACCAATATATATAGATATTAGTTGATCGGTAGTAGTGAACCAAAGGGTTTGATACAAATGACTAATGTGTTATTTCTTATTTAACTGGTCAACCAGACTAGTCAATTGATTCAAGTACTAATAAACTAATATTAGTGATAATCACACATCAACGGGCAAAAACTAATGGAAAAATGAATTAAATGATTTTTAACATTGCACAATGTTCTTAAATGGCCAGTAGACTGATTTTTTATCATAAATAACTGCAATGGGAAGTGTGTAATACATCCAAGAATTGTTAAACACATGTAAGTGTGAATTAAGGCATTCTAAAAGTGTTTTTGTGAAGTTTGCTTGAGTTTTGTGTGAAGTATGTTAGTTTTCATTTGTGTATTTATTAAAGAGTTGTGTGAATCCTTCTATAACAATTTTGTGAGCCAGTAACATACTTTTTCATGTGTATTTTGAGGGATTGTGAATTTTTTAAGTTGTGAAATTGTTAAGGTTATACTAAAGCCTTAAAAAAGGTATCAAAGATTGTAAATTTACTTTTAAGATAGTGAAATACCCAATAAGGTGTTAGAGGGTGGATATCGATGTAGGGGTTGACATCGAACCATTATAAAATTTGGTTTGCGCCTCTTTTACCTTACTCTTTTACTTTAAAGGTTACATTATTGCAAGTTGTTTATATTGCTTATGACATTGTTTATTAAGCTTCTGCATAATTATTTAGAGAGTTTGTGTAATTAGGAATCATTAACTTAGAAAAATTTTAAAGAACCTATTTCACCTCTCCCCCCTCCTAGGTGTTACTTAGGACCAATAAGTTGTATCAAAACTTAAATTTCACATTGGTTTAATTTTAACGAATTAGTAAGAAAAGATATAGCAAACATGAACACCCCTTTGCCCCCTTAATAACGTAAAAGGCCAAAGCACAAGTAAGGCTCCTTATTTTAATAGAAATTACTATTGTTATTGGAAAACTAGGATGTGATGTTTACTTATGGCTAATAGTGTAAATTTGTGGAAAATGGTGTCGTAAGTAATCTTTATGCCCACAAAAATTATAGGAAACAAAAAGATACCTAAAACTGAAGATAAATGGGACAGTAATGATGATACATTAGTATTATTAAATAATAAAATCGTTCATATTCTATATTGTGTCCTTAGTAAAAATGAATTCAATAGAGTATCCATGTGTTAAACCACTTATAGAATATGGCACATCTTATAAGTAACTTATAAGGGAATAAACTAAGTCAAAAAGAGTAAAGTGAGCATGTTAACCTATCAATATAAAAATTTTCACATATTGCACGATGAATCTATATCTTTCATATATGAAAGGTTTATTGATATTATCAATACTTGTTATGCTATGGTTTTAATAGATTTTCATATGAAATTGATTAGAATTTTAGGTAAATTTGCTCCAATTAGATGTTAAAGTGTTTAATTATCCTTTGGATTGATGTACATTTAAGAATGAAGCTTAAAAGAAGAGAAAATCATGAAATTGCAGTTGAAAATTTTGGGAAATGGAGTAAAATGACGGTGGCTATCTGCTCACTATTTAAATATGAAGAACCCTCGTTTTACTCTTTCTAGTCATGAGGTTTATACGACGCTATTTAACACCCTGTCAAGCACCGTTTAACTACTAGACGAGCTTTTTTCAACTGGATCTTCTTCTCCCATTGGTTGGAACTTATCCACTTTCTTCCAACTTGCTCCATACATATTAAAGAAGCCTCAGATATCAAAATTTAGAGAGTTAATACTAGATTAAAGTATAGAAATCAAATCATAGTTTAGTTTTTCTTCTTTCTTCTTTTAGGTTAGGTTTTTGTTTTTGTTTCTTTTTTCAACTTTATTCTTTGTAATTTTAGGTTGTTTTAAGGATTTCTAGGAGTTTTTTTAAGGTGATTAAAGGTTGTGTAACATTTTGGAATCTTATTTGGTGAAATCTAAACCCTTTGATTCACTTATTTTGTACTCTTTGTTCATATATGTTCATGAATGTGCTATTATGGTTTGAATATGATTTTTATTAGATATGTACGGTGTTTTAATATGAATTCTTGCTAAGGATGGGTTCTTAAATGAATTAATTAGGTTCTAAAAACATTATTGGATGGTAATCTTTGTTTATTTGGGTTCTTAAAGCTTGTTTTAAGATTGGCCACTTAAGAGAAGATGATAAATGACTAAGTAGAGGACCAATTACTTAATCCATTAGAAAATTCAATAAATAACATGATTTTAATGAATACATGATCATTAGTTGATTAATCATGAGGGTACTAATCTTGAATATGGATTTATGATTAGAAATTCTTGAAATTTAAGCCTAGTCCCTATTAATTGAATGAATAACCAAACTTCAATTTAGGATTATTAGAGATAAGATATTGTCTTAACTATAACAGTGTTATGATTTAGTGAAGACCCTAGATTATGGATTCCAATCCTTTCCATAATTCAATTAAAGTGTTGAAATTCTAAGCCTTAGATAATTAGTCAATTTGGTAATTCTTCATCAATCTGAATTCAAAGGGAAAGTTTTGAAGTTTTTAGGTTAATTTAGCAATTCTAACACTTTAATTTAGTAATCTTGAACTCCTTAGTAATTGTAATTAGAGTGTCTTAGTGGTCATTAACATTAGCTGTGGGTTTAACATTCTGGAGTCATAAAAATACTTTACTTTATTACTTGTTGATTGGTATACTTGTCGTTAAAGTTGGCTTTAAAATTGATTTAATAAAGTGTGCTTAATTGTTTAATTTGATAATTAATTGGGATAATTTAGACTAAACCAACCAACAACATGTTTTTGTTGTTAGGGAAATTATAGTAATATTACGAATGTATCGGTGTTAGTTACTTTGGAGTGTAAATATTATTTAGATTATGTTTGTTTGCTTTCTTAAGTGTTTGTTTTCCTTTTCTTTTCTTGTTTGATTGTTTGATTGTTTGATTGTTTGTTTAGTTTGTCTTTTGTTTTCTTTGACTTGATTATGATCTTGTGCATTTCTTTCATACATTTCTAATTAGGATTAAGCTCAATTTAAAAATGGAACATCATGAGAACTTAACTTTCCAACCTCATAGAGCATCAACCATGTTGGAATTGATCATGCGAAATAGGAGTGGACCTAATTCTAGCATTGTTAAACCTAGGATAGGCTCAGATGATTTTGAAATTCATATGGCATCATTTCTATGATTAGATCCTCACAATTTAGTGACTCATCTTTAGAAAATCTAAATGATCATTTAAGAAATTTCATTAATATGTGATCTTTACAAGAATATTGGGATGTCAAATGACGCATAGAAACTTTGACTTTTCCCTTTTTCTTTAAGAGATAAAACTCATACTTGGCTAATCACTTTCAAACCTGGTTTCATCATAACTTTGGATGATCTTTTCAATTGTTTCTTAACTAAATTCTTCCCCCTAGCCAAGATAACAAAATTAAAAACTTTGATTTCATCATTTGAGCAATATGAAAGCTAGAGTTTGCATGAGTCCTGGGAGCAATTTAGAGAGTTACTTAGTGAGTGTCCTATGCATAACTTTAGTATTTGTGAGCAAGTACATATCTTTTACTTAGGACTCATACCATCCACTCATAATGTCATAGATGCTGCTACTAGAGGGACCCTGATGAAGAAAACCCTAAGTGAAGTATATAGTTTGATAGAGGGAATGACATTTAATAGCTTCTAATATAATTTTGAACATAATCATAGGAAAGCATTTGGAGCTAATGCATTCAATGAGACCATAGGGTTACAAGCTCAATTGGTAGACCTTAGTAAGCAAGTAGAAAGTTTACAAACTAAATTTGGTAGTAGTGCATTCAAGGTTCCTTTAACATGTTATCATTATAGTAGTACATTCCATTTGTCGTTAAATTGTCATGTAGGAAATTCTTATACCTCTTATCCTTCAAAAGACTTATTCCATTTCAATAGGCAAGGAATTGACCCTTATAGTTCTTTTAGAAATAGTTACCATAATTTTTCATAAAATCATGACTAAGACTACCAATATCTATATGTCAATCCTCATCAAAACAAACCTTATGATCCACCTCCGCTAGAAAAATCCAATCTTGAGGATATAGTGATGAAATATATTCAAAGCAATGAGTCTAGAATGGAAACCCATGAAAATTCAATTAAGACTTTAGAAACTCAAGTAGGTTAGACTGCACAGATCTTAGAAGAGTAGTTACCCAGACTATCACTTATTATACTTGAATCTACCTCTAGAGCACATGTTATGGCCATCACCGTACATAATGGTACTGAAATGGAGGATGTAGGAAAAGAAAAGAGTAAAAAGGAAGCGATGGAGAGTAGGTTATTAGAAAAAGAAGTTGAGAGTGATCAAGGTCCACCTAGGTTATTTATTAATCCAAATATCCAATTTTACCAACCTAGGATTCCATACCTTCAGATGCTCGATCATTCTTTTAGGAGATCTTCTTGATCCTTAATTTAGAAGATCTCTCTAGTTGTTTCAAAAATTGAGTGTTACCTTTTATAATTTGTCTTAATTACAAGAATAACTAACTAGAAATCAATCAACAGTGGAGGAGTTGAAACTTTCTTATCTAAATTTGAAGGAAATGTTAATAAAGATAATCCAACCTCTTAATCCAACTCCTAAACATAAAAGTGATGAATTCCAATAGATTGAGTTAGAAGTTTGTGCTATGGATAGTGACGATGATTAATTTCCAATTAATTATGAGCATTATGATGTGAATTTTGTCGATTATAAGCAAAATGATCAAGTTGTTGGAAGTGTAGAAAATAAAGGGTACAATTAAGGGTTTGATGAAAGTGTTTTTGAATTCATGTGTGATGATCAGATGGATTATAATCATGTTAATTTCATTGATGTCAAGGATGGCCTTAAGATGGAAGACAATGTTCTTAACGTTCTTGAAGATGAAAATCATGATGAAGTTGTCAAGAAGAATGAGGTTGAATTTGAAAATGCATTTGCGGTAATGGATTTCATTAGTGTGTATGATTTGATTATAGGCTAGACATGGTAATTCAAGACTTTTTACCATGGTATTTTCAAAGTCATGAGTGGTGTTTCTTGAAGAATAGGGATCAAAATTTTAACAACCATTTTAGTAGTTTAGAAACCCATCAAAATTTGGCCTATTGTTATTCCAATAAGAATCAAAGAAAGATGTTGGATTCTTGGCCAAGGAAGAGATTAAAAATTCTATAACCTTAAGGTTTAGCTAAAAGACCTTAAAAAAGCACTTGTTGGGAGGCAACCTAATTGTAGAATTAGGTTTAAGTATTTTGGTGTGTTTTAATTTCTGTGATTTTATTTTATTTCCCTTTTTATACTCCTTACCATTCTTTGATCATATTTATTAAGCGTGACTGCTTTCCAGTTGGTTTCTGGTGCTTTGATTTTATTTTGTTGGATTTGCAGGTGTTATATTAATGAACCAATTTCAATGTCCACCCTAGTAGATTTTCAAGTGATATTTTTTTTTTCATTTCGTGTGCTTTTTGTTTCTTTTCTCCCATTATCGTGTTTTATTGTTTTTTTAATGAACATTAGGGACAATATTTAATTTAAGTGTTGGGGAGGGATAAAATTATTTATGTTGTATCACACTTGTGCTTATCTTGTCCTAAAGAATGCTATTTTTTTTTTCAAAATAATCTATAATTTGTGAAAAATATTTTGATTTTAATGCATGTCACTAAACATTTTTCCTTTTGTTTTCAATTATTATGCCCTTTTTAGATGTTATATGGTTGATTAGGAATATTAAAGATAGAATGATTTTAAATTAGATCATATTTTGGATAATGATATCTTATGGTCATTATGAAATTCCATATTCAAAATGCATAGTTTTAAAGAAAATTTTGTTTCCTTTAAAGCATATTGTCATATTGTTTAAATTAAATGAAAATAAGAGAAGAGAAGAAAAAGAAAAAGAGAAAAAGATAAGAAAGTAAAGCGTAAATAAGTGAGGTAGTTTTATTCACTCTGTTGCTTTCAAACCAATTGGTTGAAGTTAAAAAGTGGTGCTAATAACTAATTGATGTGATCTGACTTAGTTGAGTAACTGGAAGTGTTTACAATAAAATGTTCGCTTTCGTGTAAAAAGATTGAGTGATTTCGTAACCAAGCTTTTAAGCTCACATTTTGTTAGGTTTATGTTTTAGTTTTAAATTTATAAGTGATGAATGGATATTTGAAAGATGATACATCTTGCTTTACCACTATTCATTTTGTATATGGAATTTAAGATATGGTTTAAGTTGAATTTCTTGAAATATGAAGTAATTTAAAATTATTTGTGACTTAATATGCTTAATTGGCTATATAACATCTTTTAGGTTCATTATATTTGAAAACATTGACAAGTTTTCCTATGCTTATAGGTTATTTTGAAATTGATGATGGATTGATTTGCTTGAGGACAAGCAAATGTTTAAGTATGGGGGAGTTGCTATGTTATGATTTTAAAGCATTTTCATATGAAATAGATTAGAATTTTAGGTACATTCGCTCCAATTTGATGTTAAAGTGTTTAATTATCCTTTAGATTGATGTATATTGCATATTGAAGCTTAAAAGAAGATGTTGAACCAAGGTGGTTCTAACCATGTGCTTTGATGATGACCAAACATTGTTCTTACTAATGTTTAAGTCTTTGATGTTTATAAGATAGGTTGATGTGTAAAGTGTAAGGGCATATATATGGAGCCAAAGGTAGAAGAGGCATCTTGAAGGTATTGAAGAGTAAGGTAGAAGAGCCATCCTGAAGAGTAAGGTAAAAGAGT
>JAOXYD010000008.1:13375810-13394394 GCA_028565735.1 Pinacopodium congolense | reverse complement strand
CAACCAACTACTTTAATCAATTAATATGATTCACCTTCTACTCAAGCCCCCTAATTCAACTTCAAGCTTACACTCAATCTTGTTCCAACTACTATGATAGAATTTCATGGTATAACACAAGTAATAATGACTCAAATGCAAAGAAATTGACATACCTAATACTAACAATATAACATCATCCTATATGATATGCAAAATGCGAATACAAATGCAATGACTACCTTCCCATACTTGAGGGACACATTGTCCTCAATGTGTGAAGAGAGCATCAAAGACAAAGAACACAAAGATTAAAGTCACAAAACAAACCCACCAACATTGAAAAAACAATATAAATAAAAGAAAATAAACAATACATAAAGAGAGGACAAGAAAACTTATGGGGATTATAGTGGGGATGGTGTAGGAGATGACACTTCAACCTCATCTTCATGAATAACGATTTGAAAAGGAGCACTAAATTTATTAGCCATATCTTATGTTATTTGGTTGGGAGCCATGCCTTTCCCTTTAAATTATTTATTTCTTGTAACTGGTCTTTCTTAGGTGCCATGGTGATGAGTATTAAGCAAAACTAACATAGTGGAAGTGAAAAAAAAAAGACAGAAAAATAATAAATAAATAAATATCTAAATTAAAAAATTAAAAATAGATAAAAAAATAAAAAATAAGAAAAATGAAATTGAAAAAATTGTGAATAAAAATAAATAAAAACGAGATAAAAATGAAGTAAAAAAGACAAAAATTATAATAAAATTAAAATGAAGGTCCGCCTATCGCTATGCTATAAAAAAATTTTATTTTTTCAATTTTCATTAAAAACTTTTTTAAAATTTTTTTTATTTTTTAAAATTGTTTTAAAACAAACTTTTTGTTAAAAAAAAGATTTCAATTAAACATACAAAACAAAAATTAAACTAACTACAAACAAAAACATGCTAATTTAAAGTCATTAGCTTGACCATTGGTATATCAATATTATCTATTGTGAAATGGATATTTGAGCTCAACAAGAAGCATGCTCAAATGCCATGGAAAGCCTGGAGCAACTTCCCTCGAAATAGACTCTTATTCAGCATGTGCTCCAAAGCTTTGGAGGAGTGGAATCGAACTACTTCATCATTAAACTCTGACGTCCACTCTCTTTTCTGAACATCGCCCTTCTCCTAAGATGGTCTCTGTAGTGGTGTAAGCGATAAATGTAAGGGCTCGTTATAATGATTGACACCTTCAAGCTTCAACTTGCTTACCATAACTCATTCTCTAAGTTAACACCATACGACTCTTCCTCTTTCTGCTTCTCTTTCTCTTGGCTCAACTTCTTCAAGCATTCAACCTTGTCCATTGTATCATTTTCTTCCTTTCTCATGATAACTGTAATGGCCTCTAACTGCTCCATTAGATTTGTTTTGGTGGTGTTGGGTAGGCTATTTGCATTTCTAAAAGAAAAAGCATGAGCAAGTTAACCTACCTATATCTCCAAGTTGTGGATAGATGTAGCGTGGTTCTGTATAATCTGGTCAAAATTTGCTTCCATCCTCTTCTGGTTTTCCTCCTGGTTTGTAAATTTGGCACCCAACATGTCCATCATCTTATCCCTCTTACTCTCCAAAGACTCAAATCGGTCTTGTTGGAATCCAAGAAGTCCTTGTGCTTGCACTTAGCCATCTGCATAGTTAGGATTCCATAACAAATTTGGGTGGTTTTGCCACCTCAAATTAAAAGTATTGGAATAAGGATTGTTACCTCTTTACGGTTGGCCTAAATAATTGACCTGTTTTATGCTACTGGATCTCAAAAAGAAGCATTATGTTGTGTCATGATTCTCCTACCCACATAACTCACATCTAAGCTGCACAATTTTAATAAAAGAGGAAGATGTACCTTGTAAATTGCTTAATGGCTTGGAAAGGATTGAAAGTTGTACTTGAAGAGTTGCCACATTGTCAATCGGAATCATCCCCTTTTGTTCTTTGAAGCCTTGTGTCACTAAGCTCGTTGTACCATCTCGGCCTCCTTGTCTTCATACACATGCAATCAAAAAACAAAAATATCAAAAAGAAATCCTTAAATCAAAAGAATCCAAATTAAATAAGATGCTAAAATTACAATCCCCAGCAACAATGCCAAAAAGTTGTTTGCTAATTTTAACTACATTGCAAGTATACAGGTCGTAACTTATACTATAATTTATATTGATCCCATGAGGATTGAATTTAGACACCTAACAATCTAAATTTCAATTTGTTTAAGGTAAAATAAAATTATAAAAATTGAAAATTAAACTTAAACTAACGAAACTTAAATGAAATTAATCGTAGAAGAGAGTAAAACAAAGAAGATACTCAATAGTAGAGACTTATGGGTTATTTTATACTTATTCATCCTCCTTTATCTTATCGATTTAATTGTGTTTGACCCAAAATTTTATAAAGTTTCATTACCCTCTCTTAAGGTGTAACTAATTGTACCTAATTGAAGTAATAATTATTCTTATAATCTCTCAATCTACAAAACATTTCCTAAATACTCAATTAGATGTGTAGCAATTGTATAGGCATTTAATAAAATATTTAAGATCTCTCTTCAGCCACTTATTAATCTATTAATTATAGGTTTGTTAATTTATGAACTCTCGTTGTGCACCCTAACTCAAATAAATCAAAACAATCTCTTGATTCAAAATGAGTATAAGCATAACAATTAACATAAGAAACTATACATTAAATCAATAAGACTAAAGTTTAATAAACAATTCAAGAACAATCCCTAAACTAGATTTAGCAATCCATAATCATATTTAACCAAGTAATATTGAGATTAAACATCAAAAGAAAGGTAAAGGAAAATAGAAAACTAATTATGTAGGTTGAAGCTCTCTTTTTAGGAAAATCTAGATAACACTTATTAAATATTTTGTCTCCTCTCTAAAATTATGTTTTTCACATTTTTCCTCTTCAAGGACCACCTATTCTCCATATTGGATCTCCTTAGGCTTAGAATGTGGCTGCTATGGTTTATTTCACGACTCCTTAGTCAAAAAATTCATTAAACACGTTTTGCACATGTTTTGTCACATCATCTTGCCAAATCATCTTTTTCCAACTTTAACCTCTGCTCGGTATTTCCACTATAGCTTGATCCACAGACATACTTTTGACTTGAAATTTTGTATGGAGCTTCTTGACATTTTGTTCTTAAATCCTATAAAATTTCTTAGTAATTGGAGCTTTATAATTACCCTTAATGCTTCTTTGAATTAAGTTGTACAAAATCTAGTGTTGGTTTGAACTTCATTTGTTTCCTGCACATTCAACCATCAAAGTGTATTAACCTATTCTTCACTTAAGTTCATATTTTGCCCTCAAACACTAAAAAATGCCAAAAACAATCAAACACCTAAAAGATAATGAAAAGGATTCAAAAGTTCATACTAAGTTTAAAACAAAAACACACAAATAATACTTAAAACACCTAAAAATAACCTAGAAACATAGTATAAAAGCACACTTATCACATTAGATGTCATTTAGATATAGAAAAGTGTCTTTATGTTCCTAAATGTGCCAGAAATTTAGTTTCTATTGCAAGGTTTGATGACCTAAGATTTAACTTTAAGATTGAAATGATGTTTTTTCTTTATATAAACATAAGAACTGGTACTTTAATTAATTGTTTATATCATTTTAATCATGATGTTAATTTTGCCACATCTCTATTTCATGTTAAACATGTTATAGGAAATAAATAAAGTACATATAATGAGTGTTTTACTTGTTTGTGGTATAAAAGGTTAGGTCATTTATCCAAGGAAAGGGTACCGATGTTAATTAAAAATTAAATCTTATTTTAATTAGATTTTTCTAACTGGAAAGTATATATGAATTGCATTAAAGGTCAGCAAATCAAGCACATATCAAAGCGTCTAGTCACAAGAAGTTGTGAACTATTTGAATTAATATACACTGACATTTGTAGCCCTTTCAACGTTCCTTTTTAGAGCGGTGAAAAATATTTCATCACTTTTATTAATAACTTCTTACGATTTATATATATATATATTACATGAAAAATCTCAATATGTGGGTATCTTAAAGGTGTTCATTAACAACATAGAAAGGCAGTTAGCTAGAAAGTAAAGATAGTAAATTCGGATAAGGTGGTGAATATTATGGTAAATTTGATGAAAGTGAATAATCTTTAGGTTCATTTTCAAAGTTTCTTGTAAGTCAAGGAATATATGCATAGTAAGCAATTCTTTATACACCTCAATAAAATAGTGTAGATGAAAGATGAAATCTTACTCTTATAGACATAGTTAGAAGTATGTTAAAATATAGTATTGTACCTTTATCCTTGTAAATGCATACAATAAAGACCATTACATATTTACTTAATAAGGTTTCTAGTAAGGTAGTTCCTAAAACCCCTTATGAATTGTGGACAGGAAGAAAACCTAATTTAAGGCACCTACACATTTGGGGTTGTCTAACAAAAGTAAAGATATAAAATCCATATAAAAAGAAGCTTGATGCGAGAACCATTAGTAGTTACTTCATTAGCTATCTTGCAAAGTCAGGGTACATATTTTACTATTCTAATTGTAGTACCAGAATAGTTAAGTCTGGTAATGCTTGATTCATTGAGAATGGTCAAATTAGTGGGAGTGGGGAACTATGAAAAGTGGATATTTAAGAAAATCGAGTAACAACTCCTCCATGAGTTATTTCCCTAGTTGTTATTCCTTTTATTATATCACAGTTGTTCATCATGTCGAAATAAGAAATTAATATTATAAATCTATAAGTTAAACATATTAATGATGAACCAGCTAATGAACCAAAAGTCACAAATGAATAAATGATGCCATAAGAAATAGCATTGTGAAGGTCTATAAGGCAAAAAAGACTGATTATTTCAAATGATTATGTGGTTTATTTACTTGAACATGAATGTGACTTAAGCATTGATCATGATCTAGTTTCATTTAAACAACTCATAGAATGTATCAATTTTAAAAAATGGTTTAATGCTATAAAAGAAGAGTTGAAATAAATGGATGACAATAAAGCCTAGGAACTACTTAAGTTGTCAGAAGGTTCAAAGCAAGTAAGTTATAAATGGGTCCTTAAGGCCAAACGTGACTCAAAAGACAACATTAAAAGGTAAAAACCAGACTTATTGGTAAAGGTTATACTAAAAAAAGATGGCATTGACTATAAAGAGATCTTCTCTCCCGTTTCAAAGAAGAACTCTTTAAAGATTATTATGACTTTGGTGACTTATTATAATTTAGAGCTTTACCGAATAGAAGTAAAGATCTCCTTTCTAAATAGTGACTTAGAAGAAGAAATTTATATGGATTAACTAAAAGGTTTCTTAACTACAAGAAAGGAACATTGGGTTTATAAATTAAAGAAGTCAATATATGAATTGAAACAAGTTTTCTGATAATGGTACATTAAGTTTAATGATATCATTATGTTTTATATTTTCGTAGAAAACACTGTTAATCGATTTATCTATATGAAGATTAGTGAGAGCAAGTTCATTATATTAGTTTCATAGGTTGATAATATCTTCCTTACTACTAATGATATTGCTTTGTTACATGATGTAAAGAATTTTCTCTCTAATAATTTTGAAATGAAAGATGTGAATGAGGCATCCTATATGATAGGAATAGAAATATTTCATGATATATCACAACAATTGATGGGATCATCTTAGAAAATTTACATTGAGAAAGTATTAAAGAGATTTAAAATTGAAAATATTCCTTAGGAATAGTTCCAATTAAAAAAGAGGATAATTTTATTGAAATGCATTGTCCTAAGAATGATTTGGAATGAAAGGTTATTAAGTTTATTCCCTAGGCATCAGTAGTTCGGAGTTTAATAAATACTTAAACATGTACTCAGTCAGATATCAGTTTTGTTATTGGAATGTTAGGTCAATTTCAAAGTAATCCTATAATAGACCATTGGAAAGTTACAAAGAAAGTACATAGATATTTATAAGGTACAAAGGATTCTATGCTCACATACAGAAGGTCAAACAATCTTAAAATAATAGGTTACTCGGATTCAGATTATGTCAGATGTGTTGACTCAAGGAAATTTACATTCAGTTATGTTTTCTTATTTACTGGAGGAGTAGTTTCATGGAAGAGTGGAAAACACTTTGCCATTGCTACTTTCACTATAGAAGATAAGTTATAGTATGCTTTGAGGCTACGATTCATACATTATAATTGCGAAACTTTATTTTAGGTCTTGATATTATTGAGAGTATAACTAAATTGTTAAGAATTTATTATGATAATTTCAAAGATGTTTTTTTATCTAAGAATGACAAGTATTCAAATGGTGAGAAATATATGGATTTAAAATACTTATCGGTTAAAGAAGAAATGTAAAAAAAAATTGTCAATTGAGCATATTGGTATGATATGATGATAACGAATCCGTTAACTAAAGAATTACTACCAAAAACATTCATTGGCCATGTTAAACAGATGGGCATCATAATTACAGTATAAATCACTCAAAGTTTTATGAGTTGAGTTGATTATGTGATACATAAAAGGAATCACGTTGTATAACTTGTGACCGCTATGATTTGATTATCTCAATTCAATTAAGAATGATTTGTTCAATTCAATATATGATGTGCACTTAAAGTTTATTAATGAATCACCAAGTCTTAATATGGGTCAAGTGGGAGATTATTAGATTATTTAATAATCAAATGACCTATGTAACTTATGTAACTTAATTCTAATTAATTAAACCCATTATGATGGTTAATAGGTTTAAAGAAGTTAGAATTCATGGGTTCAAGACCCTTCCCTCTTCCTTTAATATTTGCAAAAGGAACAATAGTTTTTTAGTACTTGAAAAACATTATAGAAAAACTCGTAACCAATAGAGAAACTGAAGGGGATGTTTAATATTGTTGTTTATTATTGTTTATTTGTTGTGATTTTTATATTTTTGTATCAGTTTTGTGTGTTTTTCAATTTTTATGCTTTTTTTAGTTATGTGTTGTATTAATGTGTTATTTTTTTAATTTTTATATTATTTTTCTCGATTTCTGTGTTTAAAAAAACAAGAAATTAAAAACAAAAATCACAATGATACAAACATGTTTGTTAATAGGCATTTTACATCATTTTATGATGCATATTTCATTATATTTTTACCAATTTAGTACTTGAATTACATCAATATAGAGCTATTATTGTTAATTTCAGGTATATATTAGTTTTGGAGCTATTGTGGAGTTTTGGACTCAATTGGAGCTTATTTTGGGGCATAAAGAGGACTTAGATATTTAGTGCTTAAAGTTCCATATACAACAATCATATAAGAAGAGATCAGTCAACCGAATGGCGATGATCGGTCGACCAAATGGCAATAATCGATCGACCGAATGGTGAAGGTCGGTTGACCGAGTATACCGTGTAAGCTCCTTTCCGCAGCGTTTTACTTAAAATAAATGATCAACTCATAAGAAACAACGCCACTTCATCCTCAAAAGCCCTAAAGTAGCCTCCAAACGCATATAAAAGGCCAGAGAGTTGCAGAGACAACGAGGAGTCGGCAGACCAGAGAAAAGAGTCGCGAGGAGTCGTAAATACTATAAAATGCTGGCGAGGAGTCGACAGACGCATAAAGACGGCTCCTTCAACCGAATACGCGACATTGTCGTACCACTAGTAGTCAAAATAGTCTTACATATTCATGTCAGCACCTACTTGCTATCATAAAAACAACGATGTGTATAACCAGAACTCAAAGAACATAAAACAAAAGAAAACAACAAATAAAAAAAATCTAGAATAATCAACACCAACAAACCTACTATTAACAAATTAGATTTCCTAACAATAGCGCCAAAAACTTGGTGCGGTCTAAACAATTTATAATTTTAATCAATCTAATCTAAGACCAACCAAAGGCAAGCGTACCTTATCAATAAGTAGTATAAAATAGAGTAAACCCCAAGTATCGTACTCCCAAGGAATCTGAGCGTAATACTAGATCAATTAATCTATGATTATCTAGATAACTCCAAGTTGATTGATTAAGAGAAACAAATAAGAAACAAACGAAAACGAAAACTAACAAGGTTCAATCTAAATATAAGCTAAAGGAAATGAGTAAAACAAATTATAATTTAGTTAGGGTTTCAGATCTAATAGGTTAAGCAAATAACAACACAATAATGGATAGACTTAGGGCCTATGTCACTAAGGCAAGACACAACCAATGGTCATGGAAACATCTTTTCTCCTTTAAACTCAATCCATCTATTTTGGTCTGACAAACAAACTGGAATAGAAGGCTTTAATCTTAAGAAGCCTAAAATTAAGTTTGTTAATCGTAGAAACCCTCATAAAAGACTCTAGGGTCGGTTCAACACCTAAATTCAATTGTGTTACCTAATTAATCTTCCAATAATCAGCAGCCCATGGTCAAGGTCCTCTAATCATTTAAAAATCCTACTAAGATGGCCAATCAAAGCAAGATTATGTATTAAACAATTTAACTAGGTAAATTCCTCCAACAAACACAAACCCATTCAAATCCTAACCCTAACTAGGCATTTAAGCACGCATAATTATCATTAGAAATAAGAATAAACCAAGTAAACACATATCTATTGCTAAAATCAAGAGTTATTACAAAATAGATAAAAAGGGAAGGAATACAACCAATAAATGGTCAAAATTGGTTGAGCTCCTATCTTTAGATCCACCTGTAAGCTCTTAGAAACTCCAATCCACTAGCAAATGCTAGATGAAACCAAAAGAAAAATAAGAACTATATAAAAACTAGCTAAAAAGGAACAATAACGCCTAAGAAAGACGCTTCTCCTCGCGATTCTTTTCTCTAGTCTGCTGACTACTCACCATCTCTACAACTCTGTGGCCTTTTATATGCGTCCGAAGGCTGCTTTAGGGCTTTTGAGGATGAAGTGGCATCGTTTCTTATGAACTGAGCGTTGATTTTAAGTAAAATGCTGCGGATAAGAGCTTATACGGTATACTCAATCGATCGACCTTCACCATTCGAGCGACTGACCCTTGCCATTCGGTCGATCGATCCTCACCATTTAGTTGACTGATCTCTTCTTGTCTAACTGTCGTATATGAAACTTTAAGCACCGAATATCTAAGTCCTCTTTATGCCTCAAAACAAGCTCAAATTGAGTCCAAATTTCTACAATAGCTCCAAAACCAATATGCACTTGAAATTAACAATAATAGCTCTATAGTGGTGTAATTGAAATGCCAAATTAGTAAAAACTTAATGAAATATGCATCATAAAACAATGTAAAATACCCATTAACAATGTGTTTAAAGGAAATGAAGGCAAGAGAGGAAAGAATACCATACACATTCATAATCGAAATCATCTTGCATCAAAAAATTATCTTTAGATTGAATCAAATAGTAGGAAAGAAGATCCTCAAATTATAGTTTTCAATTAACACATAAATTAGTTAAAAATGATCCTCAATCACAAGAATGAAAATTTAAGTAGAGACGAGTATCCTCAATCACATCAAATACAATACAACTATGTAATTTGATTAATAAGTTTTGAAAGAAGGCACGCTAATTAAATTATTTCTTCAAAACAACTACAAATTAATATGTTTATAGATAGTTGGAACTTGAACAAATACTCCCAAGGAATAAAAGCAATTAGGCAGTTCAATTAACAATTCGATTTTGTTACAAGTTAACTATTTCTACTATGACCAATTAGACAGCCAAAAACAAGGAAAAATATTAAATAAGTTTTTAATATTAGTATTTAACATCAAGTGTTCAATTAAGTTTCAATATTACAAAAATAAGAAATTTTATCTTTATTGAAATATAGTGTTAATGGTAGTAATTACATTTTAGTAATTTTAGTATTCAGTTTTTATCCAAAAAAAATTAATTGCTTTTCATAGATACTAAGAGTTCAATTGAATGGCCCATAATATTAAAAATCATGTTCCGGTGTATGGTAAACTGTAAAAACGTATTTTCCTTTTTTTACTTAATATTTGTTTATTGAAAAGTTTATTTTTATGGTCAATTAACTACAGAGTCAAATAGTATAAGATGTTTTATTCTTTTTACCCTCACCTATGGTGCTCGGTGGTGCCTTTGACCAAAAGACCAAATTATCCTTGTATCTATATATGTTTTGGTTATTAGGGGTAATTTGGTCTTATAAGTGTTGATAATTTATAATTAACCCTACTTAATATCCTTTTTTAAACAATATTATTCAGTGACTAAGAATGAGATTACAGTTTAGACATGGAATCATGCTGTGCATACAGATGTGGTAATCCAACAGTCATAAATTTTAGTATATATGCTAATTCACAAGACAGTTTAATAAACTATAACTTAAATTAAATACGAAATTAAGTTTTGAGTCCTCAGATTTGACGGTTTTCCTACATATTTATGCTGAGTTTTGGTAGTAAGCTGTGAACCTGATAGTGCAAGACCACCACTTGTAAATTAAGGCATAAAAAGAATAATGATCTAACACATCAACTTGGATATATACCGTGGAATATATGTCATGTGGATGATGCTATCCAATTTAATTTCTTCATTGTTACATTTATGTATATTGATCAAAGTGGCATCTTCACATTTGAATAATTAACAGAACTAGAGCTTAAGATATAATACATTTAAAATAGGGGATCTGCTCTAGTATGACGACAGAAAGAAACTGTACGAGGTACTACATTTGTACAACAGATGCCTTCATTTGGTTCCTCTGACAGAAGCTATCAGTTCATTTTTCTTCTGCTCAAAAGCAAAGCAACATACCTACGCGCACCATACCCCGCAAAGAAAAATACGTTACTGCATTTCCTTCACTTCTTATCCTTGCTGCAAGCTGGAGAATGCATCCATCCTCTTTACCACCACTGTTTTTTGTTTTTGATCATATATAATTATGTTTCTCTGAAGTACCAATACAGTTATCTATGTCAGGACAGCCGCTTCTTCATTCATCATAAGACTAGAAGCTTTCATTTGAAGTTAGTGCGTATGACTCCTTTCTGGAAGCAATCTTTCCTAGTTTTTTCATTTTCTGCATCCTTCTCCGCTTTTTTCTTTTCAAACTCAAGCTGCTTGCAGTTCTCCTTGTGTGCTTGGATAAACATCCTCACAAAATTGAGTAGAGTAGAGACAACTGCTAAATGAAGGCAGAGTTTGAGATAATAATTGCATATGAACAGATTTGCATCAAAGTAAAGAGTACACAAAAAGGTTGAAATGTTAAATTGTAATGGAAACATCAAGTTTTACATGTTGAATCCTACCTTGTTCAAATGGACAACGTGCTGGGTCTTCTCCAAAATAAAGGGCTAACGCATCTGCATTTCTACCCTGAAAACAATCCAATTCAATCCAGAGACATATCACTAACAAAAATTCAATCCATTTGTAAGCACACTTTAAATTTGAAAGCGACTAAAAAAGAAAACTAATTCATACCACAGTTGAATAAAGTGAGGCCAAAGATGCTACTTCACTTTCAGCACAACTGAGAAACAACTTTAGGTTCTGAACAATTTCATCAAATTGAGAATAAAACCATTGTCAATAAGAAACTCTTCTGCATGTATAAACAGAACATTATCTAATCTTAACAAAATCAGTTATGGTCCAAGTAAAAACAATAAAGAAAGATACTAATTTCCTTCATGGAATCTTAAGCATTAAAAGATGCAAATAAAATTGAGGATTACAAACCTAGATGGGCCATAAAATGTAAACCAATTGTAAGTATTTAACAGAAGAAACTTAAGGCCAACAACGACTACTTTTAAAAGAATCCCTTCAAACAACATTACAGTGCTTCAATGGTTTGGAATCAACTGAAACACATATCCAACTAGAATAACTAAACGAGTAAAGTCAGAAATAGCAAAAGTGACAGCATGCTTAAAAACTAATGCACTTCCTAGAAAACAGTGTTGGGAAACTGCATTGACAGGTGAATATTAGCAGTGGATAAGGAATTCTCACTTTGCAAAAAGCTCCAGACACCGGACCATCAGTCTCTGAGACTGTCAATTCCTGCACAAGTTTCTCCATTCCTTTATTTACTGCTTGCATTTCTTCTGCCAAATATTTCAATTGTATCTGCAGAGACAGTGCATATTTCAGGGTTATTCTACATTAATTGATGCTTCAGGTAATACACAGAGAGGAAAAGAAAAGTACTTTTGTTGCAGCCTCCAAATTCACAAGGTCCTTCGGAAAATCCAACAATTCTGGCAACTTGTCAGCAAGTACCTGTACTCAGAGAACCAGAATTATCTTGCTACAGGCATCACTTGCAAATGTCTTAACATATTGGAATAAAATAAAGTCATAATTTGGTCTTTTTTTCTCCATTTTCATCCCTATAGTTTCAAAGTTTCTGTTTTGACCCTTAATTTAAATTGGATTCAATTTAGTAATTATAATATTATTAATTTAGGGATCAAATCAGATTTACTTTTTAGTTTAAGTGACCAAAAGAGAAACTTTGAATAATGGGTACCAAGAATTAGAATAGTGAGTCAAGCGTAGGAACCAAATTATAGAATTCGCCCTCTAAAGTCCTATTAATTACCCAAGCACAAGTGCTTGTGGATCTCTGTTTCTTTTTGTTTTCTCTTGTGGATAAAAGAAGATGTGTCAAATAAGAAACAATCACGAAGAGAAGGACAAGCCATCCTCGAATTAGCGTATGGAGTCTTGCACCAATGACCTGATCCAGCTTAGGCATCCTAGAGTGTTAGGGACCAGTCCCTTCTTCTCTCACCCTATCACTAGTTCGTTATCTTCTGGAAAGCTCCGTGAGGAATATAGATGGAAGAAACATTTGTGCAGAAAATCACTACATACATAGTTTTGAGTTAGGGTGGTACTGTGAATTTATCTTGCATCATTCAGTTACAGTCTTGAATTGTAGTTGAACACAAATGAAGGTGAACCTAAGAGGAATTAGCTTAACGGATGTTGATGATCATGAACTCAAAACTGGTGCCAAGTGAATAGTTAAAGGTAAAAATAGAAATTAGAGACTAGATTCATCAATTAGTGACACGTATGAGCTGTAATGTCAAGGAATAAGTGCGGTCAACTGGAGTACCTACAAAACTTAAAAAATAAGTAGCATGAGTAAACATCAAGATACATATAGTTTTACCTTACAGAGATAATGCATAAGGGTCATCTTGCTGTTGCAGGCTCGTGTATCAGTAAGTTTGAGAAGACTATCTAATCGAAAGCCAATAGCAGAACCTGAAAGGGAAAGCTAATACAAGTGAAACACCATTGGAATTAATTAAGATGGGGCTATTGCACCTGTAAATGAGGTAATAATAGAGACACATGACAATTACCACTCACCCCTTGCGGTTCCATGGTTCAAAGCATTACCCAATGAGAGAATGCTTTGCATGATCCTTTTCAACGTCATCGAGCTCCTGATCTGATCAAATAATGTTTATCATGTCCCATGAAAGGAAAGAACAAAGATATACCTTTTCTGGATTAATCAATAGAAATTTAAAGAAGATTTGACTTGCCTCTTCAGAAGCTGAGTTTATAACATTCAACTTGTTTCTGAGGTCAGTAACCTAAATTAGTCCAAGAAAATCCCAGATCAATAATAAATTCTGAAAGCATCATAAGAACTTGTTAGACTCAAATGGGTCTTCACTGACCTGGGGATGGAACTGTAACTTAAAGGAAAGAATTCTCAGCTTTGGCTCCACACGTGGCACTTTCATGCACTCTAAGAAGAACTGAGATTATGTATGGACTACTTGATCAGGATGTATTAGAGAAATAAAAAAATATATCAACATGCAGTTGATCATCCTAATAGCAACTCATGCCTTGATGGACTTGATGCTTCCGCTAGTTGTATGCAGCCCAAGGATTACAAATAATAATGATTATCATCTTTTACATTTCTCAATTTATTTATAAAGGACACATTGCTCAACTGATTCATAAAGGTCCAGAAAAATGAATAATCCAATTTCTACTTAGTAAAATTAAAGCTAGAGAAGCAAGATGTAAATACAAATGAAAGGACATAGACAAAAAATATTCACTTACCTGTTCACATTTTCCCAAGTTTTCTTTATCCCCACTATAACCCTGAAATCGTAGTATTCGTAAGTAAACAGAAAGGAAAAGGAAATTTGCATCATACAATTATTTACAAATAAGATATCATCTTTATACACACTTTTATAAGAAGTTTACTTTTACTGTAGACTGAAAATTCCGCCTTCTTGGGATATTAATAATTGCTGGCAACAAAGTAAAGCTACCGTCATATGGGGAAGGTCACATGCAGAATAATACCTTGAGCAATTCAATCTCCTCCTTTGTTGGACAGAACTTAATCAGGTTATCAACCTGATCACCATCCAATGCTGAATCATCCAAGGCAAGGACAGAACTCTGTCAATGTTTGAAAGGTAGCAAAAGGTAAGAGCATCTCCCAAAAACTTTCTGAATGGGTTAAAATAAGAATAAATTGTTTAGCACATTAAACTACTCAACTCAATACATATCTAAAGCGGAGAAGGGGAGACATATTTCTCAAATTATTGTTCTTATTTGGACATAGCATATGATGGGAAAACAGTTAAGAATGGAAGCACTCAAATCAAATAAATAATGGCATGGTTAGCTCTCCATCCGATATTAAGAATTGGTGCAATGAATTAAAGTCACACAAAAGGTTGTAAAATTGAAGAAAAGTAGATATGATTCATCAACTGGATCACATATAATATGACATCTAAAGCACAAGCATGTGATTGATCTCAATAATTTCCAAGGAAACAGATAGGAATGAAGCAATAAGGTGGACCAATGACAAACTTCAAAAGATATGTATAAACTATTATCATCAATTCCCATCAAGAGGTTAGTTCATTGACTATCATGTTTTACATCCAATCATGTTTGGTTTCTTACATCTATATCCTTAAACATTAAGTAATTTATAATTTAACCACAACACCAATTCAAAAAATTAAATTTATCAGCATTACTGTAGCATTCATACCCATGTTGATAGCTTCATAGAATATGGTGAAAATATAAAATCTATCCAAAATTCCCAGAGACCTTTGACAGAAGAACTCGCTTTTTTATGTACAATAACTGCATAAGATTCAGCTTACCATCAGGTCAGACAGATGAATTTTAACCTTTGAAAGCATGATCTCACAGTTATATGCTCGTCTAAGATCAATCTGCAGTACCAGTAAATTGTGAGATAGCTATATAAACATTAGATCTCAAGCTGATAATCATTGTTATTGTTTTGATTATTGGAAAGCAGTTTGATTGATGCTCAAGTTTGCTTTTTTTTTTTCTAATGCATTCAAGGAAGCGAATAAGACTCAAAGAAGGAATCACAATGCTTCAAGTGAAAAATGAGAAGGAAAATGATGCAAGCAAGCATGTCCTGATAAAAGTGCTACTCTTTATGTTAATTGGAAATTTATGATGCTTATTCAGCCCAAGTACGAAAGGATGGGAATACATAGAGTGCTGCCAGGCAAGATGATCAAACCAGATAATGATAACCATTGTATTGGTAATACATACTCGAAGCAAAATCCGGCATGGCTAAATCTCAGGCTGACAGTAGGTATAACTGTAACGGGATTAATAGGATGAGCCAAGCCTAAGGAAACTATGACCTACCCGATAAAAAACATTTCTAACATAGAATATATCAGAGATTTTGCAACAATAGAATCAATAATTGACGACACTTTATTAAAGACACACAATTACCAGCTGGACTTTATCAAATTTAGGCCCTGGCATGCAGCGCTTTGACTTGCCATTAGTGCTCCTAATATCAGAATTTGTATTAGAGGCTGAGAAAAGATTCTCAAGTTCTGAAATGTCGAATTCAGGAGTCCTGTCATAAATGGAATAGATTAATACTAAATTGAGAACAATAATATGCAGCTAGATTCGACAACAGAGAGAAGAGACATCTATACTTAGAGGCTTCATCAGATTTCTGTGCCTCAGCCCATATACTTCCTTGCAGGGCCCTAGTTATTTTTAGCCAATGATACGGCTTCAAGTTGGCCTTTCTTTGTTGCACCTGATTTCTTAAACTTGAACGTACGCCTCTTCCCTTTGTACCAAATGGCGCACTACAAGGTAGTGCTGGAACTGCAGGCACGTTGTGACTACCCACTTTTTGTAGCCCTCTGGTAAAAGGAACAGGAGGTGGTGGTACCGGAGGAATTTCTGAAGAGTCACTAGTTGAAGAATCCTTTGGAGGAGATTGAGGAGGTTGTGGCATTGACATCGCAGGGCTCAGAACACACCCAGTCATTTGGGGGGGACGAGGGGATTCTATGAGAGGTGCAGATGTTATTACGTGGTTTGAAGCAGGTAGCTGAGTAGGATCGGAGATGGTAGTTGATAAGTCAACTGGCGGAGTTGAACATTGTTTCTCGATAGTCAAAGACGTAGATGTTCTTGCAAAGAACTGAGGTGGAGGGGATGGAGGGGATGGAGTGGCTGGAATCGAAGATGAGGATGATGTGTTGAGTGATAACGATGCCCTGGAGAAAGAAATGAGTGAGGGAGGGGGTGGAGGAGAGGGGGCTGAAGATGGACTCTTGTAAGTAGAAGGAGGTGGCTCAGAAACAGAGAGAATTGGTGGAGGGGGAATGGGAACTGGCACGGACTGGACTTTTGAAGGTGCCTGATGAAGAGGAAGAGGATGAGAATGTGAAGGCATTGTTCCTGCATTTGTAAGCGCCACAACGGACGATTTAACTGGTGCAGGGGGTGGAGGCGGTCGCATCAGACTAGATACATGACTAAATTTCACTGCTTTTGGTGCATTGGTGACAGGAGATGGGATACTTGATGAAGGTAGAGATAATATCACTGGATTTACAGCTTCATCGGCACTAAATGGAGCATGATCATGCAAAAGAGCAGTAATACCAATGGCTGCTGTTGCTTTATGGTATCTTGATGTAGGCAGCAGTGATCCTTGCAAGGAACTACAATGTGAAACTGGAGATGATACTGAGTTCTGAGATCTTATCTTTGATGAAAAAGGCCACTGCAGACCAACCTGAGATTCCTGCAGGCTGACCTTTTGTTGAACATAACTGGCATCATGTGACGGTAAAATAGATTTGATGGTTTGTGGAACAGCCGCTACTTCATGAGATTCAACCTTTTCTTTAATAAGCTTTCCATCAGAAAGGATACTTGTGGGCATAGACTGGGGAGAATTTGATGTCACAATTTTCTCCCTCTTTAAGTTCTTAACTGAAAATGGTTTAAAGATCATCGAAGGAGGAAGAACACTAAGTTCAAGGCATTCGACCTTCTCTCTACTTGAATTTTTATCTGACAATGCGTTAGAAGAGGACATGCATTGTTCCTCCAGGATGATGGATGTGGAACTGCTGAGTTCAGTGGTCACGTCCTTTGGTTTTGGTTCAATTTGAACTTTCTCATGAGTTGAGCCCACCAGCACACTGCTATTTTCTGATTTATGATGCGAATCATCATCTAAATGTTCTTGAGGTGCAGTGACAAGTTGAAGCATGGTAAGTGCTGCACCATTTTTTGCAGTTGTTGTATCTAACGATTCCATGGTGCTTTGAAATTTAGTAAATGCTCCCACAGGAAGGCCATCTTGCTTCTCTAAAGAGCGCATGTTGAATGAAGCAATGGACGCAGCCGAATCCACATCTGAAAAGAGAATCTTTATCCATACACAAGAATGAATTATCATGAAACTGTCATTCAAAAGAAATACTCTAATATTGCAAAGATAAATTGGTACCTCTGCTCTGAATTCTTTGGGAAATAGATCCTTAATACTCCATAAAGCATCAATTTCATTGCAAGTAAGTATTAAGATGTTTGATCTTATAAAAGCTGTATTAAACATGACCCGAAACATCATCAGTTCCCTTTCCTGATCACCATCTAAATTGATACACTCCAACACCACATCACCTTGAACACGAACACAGATGTCTATTTTTACTAATTCATCATTTTCCTGCAGAAGATATGAAGATAGTTGAAAACTTCAAAACTTTTTGACAAAAATCATAAAGATTGTTCCTTCACTACCAAATAAGATACAGGAGAATGATTTCAAGAAGCCAAACTTCAAATTAAGTTAGAATATTATCTATAAAAAATTTTACACTAGCAGAAAAGACCCCTATACATGCAATAAGAAAATGTGAAAAGATGATGCTTTTGTCTCTTGTAACTTACAAAGGGACTCATCAATGTTCCTGAGCTTATGCCTTGATAACATTGCCTAATATCCAAGACACAATGACAAGTAATAGGTATAGTTGACATATATAATAGATTTTTGATGCCTCAATTTGGAAGGCTCTGGCATTTGAACAAAGTGATTCAACATCATTGTAATCAGTACAAGCCATGACTATGGCTGGTGATGTCTTGTCTATTTATTTGAGAAGATTTGTAACATATTTTATTACT
>JAOXYD010000008.1:13351605-13370582 GCA_028565735.1 Pinacopodium congolense | reverse complement strand
TTAAAAATCAATCCAAAAATACTAGAGCACTCCTAACACCTTATGTGAACCAGCCAAAATAAATTTATGCACCCAGAACTGATTTATATGATGAAAATTTTGATTGAATGAAGAACATAAAAAACTGGATATTTTTTATGTCTAAGTGAACTAATGCACACAAATGATGAAATATTCAGCCAAAAATTCAAAACTAAGTATAATTGGACTCCTAAAATCTTAAACAAGCATAAAACAATAATAAAAAACACAAATAAATAGATTAAGCAAGTTAAAATCGGATTGAAACTTAAATAAGCAAAAAAAACAGGAGCTCTCTTGAAATATATGAATGTTCTAGCTTAATGATAGCTTAAACAGGTCTCAAAATTCGAAACAAGGTTTAAATACAATCTAGAGACCTTAGGCAACTTGAAAACTACAATAACACAATTTTAGAAATAGGTTTGATCACCTGAAATCAAGACTCAAGCTAGAACAGTCTCAACAGAGACAATTTTGATATATGAATGAGTTCTAACTTTAATTTGATGACATAGGCTTTCTAAAATGTAAAAGATGGATAAAATAAACTCTTACATACTCAAGCAAGATATTAAACACAAATTTACATACCCAGAAACACAGATTGACAGTAAAAGATCGAATGAAACTAAGTGGAGTGAAAATATGTGCAACTTGAGGCTTTTGAGAAATTCAGAAGGTTTGATCTATTTTTGGAGTGTCTAGAGGATCAAAATTCATTTCTAAAGAGTATATATAGTGTCTGGAGGCTCAAGGAAGGTTTAAGAGGGTTTTTAAGATGTTAGAAAGAGGACAAAAAGAATAAGACCTGAAAGGGGAAACTAGCCATTAGAGTTTGACCCTTCAACGACACCATCTGGGTTGATCAATGGCGTTGTTGTCCATAGAACAGTCCGCTGTTGATAGCTTTTGGAAATAGGGGTACAACGACACTTAACAAGGTGCCATTGAGTGATGATCAGCCTGCTGTTATACGTCCAAAAAATACAGAATGTGCTGCAAAATTGACTCCAAACAATTCCAAATAAATTCCTAATGATAATTAAGACTTCAAACACTTTTGAAATCATGTATTGAGGCTATATGAATGATCAAATACAACAATTCCAACACAAGATTTAGCCTATAAATTGAGATAATATGCACTTTTGACATTTCAAATGCAATGCATAATCAAACTTAAGCCCTTAGGTCAATTGAACATAAAGTAAAACTTACAAACATATTTGAAACAGCCTATCTAAGGTCTTGAAACTTCCAATTCAGTTGAATTGCCAATATCTTCAAATTTGACCTTCAAACTCCAAGCTTTCCATAATGGATTTTTCTTCAAACATACATATCTTTAATATTAACATCATAAACTCAAACTATTAGTGATTAAGTATGTTTTGTTATTATCAAAACCAAGATTGGAACCTCCCTTGGTTCAACAGTTATTTTTAGTTTTATTTATGTTATTTCAGTTGTATTATGACTCTTTAGATGTACTTTGATCATATTTATATAATGGAGCATGTTTTGTTATAATTCTGGTGCTTTTATCTCTTGTCTTTAATTTTTTTAGTGGGTTATAATTCACATCAATGGAGCGTTACCCTGATCATATTAGACAAGTGTATTCCTTTCCTTTCTCTCATATTTTATGCTTTATTATTGGATTTCTGAATATGGAGGATAATGTTTAATTTAAGTATAGGGAAAGAATATATCATTTGATCACACTTGAGTTTTTCTTATCTTATGACTTATCATTTTGTTATCTTTTTCTTTATAGTATATAATTCGTGAAATTTTTCAAATTTTTTCTTTTCATTGAAAATTTTTCCTTTTAATTTCAATTATTTTTGTGATTTAAGATGTTATATTATTAATTATTCATGTTGATTAATAAATGAATTTGATTTCTTCTAGTTTTTCGATAATGAATACTTAATGATCATTATAATTTTCTTTACATAAAATGAAAATTCCTAAGAAATATATGACTTATTTTAAACATTTTATCATCATAATAAAAAATAAAAATACACACACGCACATATATATATATATATGTTGGGATAAGTGAGTAAATAAATTCACTCCGATAACTTCTACTAATAAAAAGGTTGAAGATATTAATTGGTGTTAATAGTTAGTTGATGTGATGTGATTTAATTGAGTAACTGGGAATGTTCATGATAAGGTGTTTACTTTCGTGAAAAAGATTAAGTGACATCTCATCCAATCTTTCAAAACTCACATTTATATGTTTGATGTTATGATTAAAAGATGAGAATTTGTTTAAAGAACGATAATTTTATTTTGTATATATTCATTTTATATTTGGAAATGACTTTTGGGATTTAATTTAAAGTTTAAAGAAGCTTGAAGTCATCTTAATTTATTTGTTAATTGACATGCTTAATTAATCATTATAGCATCTTGATGATTTATTTAATAATTTAATGATAAAGGAAGAGCTTTTAATGATTATGCTTCAAGAATTTGTTTTGTTTCCTATGAATATATTCTATTTTTAAAATTGATGGTGGATTGGTTTTCTTGAGGATAGGCAAACACTGAAGTATGAGTGGTCAAATTGATAGTTGTTTTGGATGTTATTTTATGTAAATTTGCCCCTATTTTGGTATTTAATTAATATTTGGGAGTGATTAATTTGCAGATTGATATGCATAGTGGAAGAATTATGAAAAAAATGTAACTATCTTAAATTCTAAACTATCAATGGTGGTTTAGCCAACCCACATTGAAGTCCCCAATAACCCACATTGAAGGATGTCAGAACAGGTCATCAGCAGCGATTCCATCGCTCATCAACGATGTTGTTATTCATTGAAGTCCAACCACTATTGTAGGCAACAAATATAATTTTGATCCAGATTCTTTAATATTTGTGGCTTTTTTTTATGTTCCACTTGTAGCAGCTCCGTCCCTATATATAGAGGACTCTCCTAAACGTTTTAAACATTAGTTGTAATAGTCAAACACATTTATTTTCTTTAGTTTTTCATATCATAGTTTAGGTTGTTTTTAGTTAAGTTTTCATTTCAATCTTTTGTAATTGAGATTTCTAGGTTGTTTTGTAGATTTTAGAGCTTCATACACATGATTTAGGGTTAGATTACAATCTAAGAATGTGATTTAGTGACATCTAAACTCTTAATTTCTTATTATGTTATTATTATTTTGAGTTAATCAAAGTTGTGTTGCTTAAGTTATATGTTTCATGTTCTTTGATTATCTCCTTGCTCTAATTTAATGTTCAGTTAAGGTTAAGTTATTAAATGTGTTTATTGATGTCTTGTGAATGATTTGTGAGCTAATATTTTTTTTATTTGAAAACTTAATACATATCGTAACTTGATCATTTAAGATAAAGTCATTAGATATCCCTTGGATTCAATAAATCTACCTACATTATTGGAAAGATCAATAAACAATGTAGTTTAACTAAGTGAATGACCAAACTCTAGTTAATCATGAGAATGCTAGTTTTGAAATAAGAGATTTAAGGCTATTACCTAAGTATGATGAATGATCAAATTTCAGGATAGTAATAGAGATAAGGCATTGACTTAATCATAATTGTGTCTTAATTTCCTGAAGAAATCCTAAATTAGGCATCACAAACCTTAGAAATCAATTAAACCATTAATCGACTGAACCTTGATTGAATAATTGAAATTAGAAAAAGTAATCTTAAACTCCTATACATTGATTAAAACTTTATAAGATAGTTTTGTAGTCTTTAAGTTCCTAATTTATAAATCAAAGTTCTCTGGATAGTTGTAATTTAAATGACCTGGTACTTATAGTACTTCATCATGGGATCGACATCAGAAATTTTTTAGTTCACTATAATATTAGTTGATTGGTGAACTTGCCAAAATTTTGATCTTAAATTAATTGTGAATTTATGTATCAAAATATAGATTTATTTTGACTTATTTGTGTCAAACCAACTGATAACAAAGATCTAAGGATTTTTCTCACTAATTTCACATTATTATAGAATTTTCCTAATATTTCAATGCATTGATAATATTAATAAATCTAGTATACATTCTTAAAATGGTTTCATCATGATGTATATGAAATAATCCGTATTGGTATACAAATATTGATACCTTACTTTTTGTAACATGATTTGTGCCCTCATGTGTGACTTTTGTAGTGTGCCATTTCATACATTGACATCCTATTGAATTTATTTCTACCAAGTGTACAAAATAAAATATAGATAGCTCTGTTATCTAAAGAAATCATCCTCTTATCCCCACTACTCCACTCTTCATTTACCTTAGATAATTTTTTTATCACTTATTAGTTTTGTGGAAATGTATGGCTTATTGTTAACCATATCCCATAAATATGTATTTTTAACTATAAGAAAGAATTATTTTACCCTTTTTAACTAGTTAATGCTATCAAATGTGTCATATTTGGATCTTTACTCACAATTTTTATTAGAAAATTATATATGTAATGTGAGACTAGCTCTAATATTAATTGTATATCATAATGAAACCTAAGAGGAGGTGAATTAGATATTTTAAAATTTTATAAACTAACTTCTTAAACCATTTTTTATGAGGATGTAATCCCTAAGCCATAATTTAACTTAAATGTTATTAATATACTTATGTCAAATTCTCACAATAATAATCTTTATGCCATGTTTGTTATCACTTCTGTTTTTATTTTTGTTTCTTATTTTTTAAAACACATAAACTAATAAAAACAACAAAGAAACCGAAAAGACAACATACTAATGCAGCACAAAAACCCAAAATAATAGTACAAAAACTCAAAAAATTACACAAAAACTAAGACACATACACAACATATAAAATTAAAAACAGAAACGAGAAGTGATACTAAACGTACTTTAAGACAAATGCACAAATAATAGTAAATGAGAGGCAGGTAAGAGATAATATATGAGCAATGTTTATAATAGTTTAATAATATCCTTTATTGCCAATGTCCATTTTTTAACAATCTCGTGGGATATTTCATTAATCAATCAAAAGAATTATAAATCTCCATTGGGTGAATAAGAACCCTTTATAAACCCAATATTCGATTGATGAAAGTGAAGAGAAACTTTGTACAAATCTTTCTAACAGTAATTATGAACCTTTGCCACCAAATCCCAATTCCAATAAATTAAATATCCCCTTTTACAAGAACAATTTACACCTCAAGTAGTGTTTCAATTGAAAATCCAATATTTAAAGAGATCAACACTAATCAAAATGAATTATATGAATTAAAATCTTCTTGAAAGCTTTGTAAACAAATCACATATGAAATTTTGTAAGATTAAAAAAACATAAGCCAATCACTCGCTCAAAATAACTAAATACACATAAAAAACTCAATAATAAACTCAAAGAATGTTTCTTAGTATTACAATGCTCAAAATTTTCTAAAAGCTTCATAAAAGTTTTCTTCAATACTTAGAACCCCTATTTATAATGTTTCCAAACTTAAAATGATGTGAAAACATTAAACTAGTCATTACTCTAAAAAATATTACCATTGATAGCAAGATGAACTATTTTAGATATCACTACTTCTCCTAGGTAGACCATTAAATCTGAACAGGAATCTTCTGAAGACTCTCCTCTACCTAACTTCCCTTTAAAACTGAATTTTTTTTTAGAGCATAGAACATCTAATTAATTTTATTAGAAAAAGCCAAAAGACTGGTTCAAGAGAGACCCTCTAGAGGAAGTGGGTCTGAAGCTTCAGTTCAAGGCCTTCCTCATATTAAATTTGAAGAGCTTGCATCTTAGATTTTTTATTGCTTGGTGTTTCTACTGATTTGCGGGGTTTCCTGGATTTTGGGCTACTGTTTGACCGATAATTCTTTTGTGAAAATTTGGACAGTTTTCAATTCGACTTCTGTTTTAGACAGCTTTTGATATTTGTTTTGTTTAGAATTACCCTTTCTCGCTTTTGTAGTGAGCAGCTTATGGTCCAATTTGTTAGTTAAGCTTACTCTTACTTTATAAATAACTCTCTTTTGATTAATATTTATCAAAAAAATAAAAACTAATAATTACTTATTTGATAGTAAGCACAACAAGGAATTAAACTGACATCGTTTATTCCCACCATTATAACTCTCTATAGACCTTGCACCACAACAGTATTGATAACGACATTATAGGGTGCCGCTAATCTTCTAAAAAAAATAATGAGACTACGATGGTACTATTGTCTCTGTCATTGTGGGGTGTTATTGAGTTACTATATAGTTTTTAAAAATTGACAAAAAACCCTTTATATATATATCCAAACATCCAAATTTTTATTTACACAAATTTAAAAAGTTCTCCTAAGTAATATTTGCAGTCAAGACTTTTCATTTGTCTTAATTCATACAATGTTAATCTTATTTTGAAACTTTTTAAGTTAAATTCAAATTCAAACACTTTCCAAACATTCCAAACTTTCTTTTTTACTTTAAACACAACTCATACAAGTTTCAAATTATTTTCAAAATTATTTTAATACCAAGACATGTCAATTTAACTCAAATACAAAATTTGTCTTAGTTGGTGAAGATTTATGCACTTTTGAAAACTTTATGCACTATGTATGCAATTTGAGCCTTAAGATTATTAAACCTTCAAATAAATTTTATAAACAAAATTCAAATTACTTAACTAAAGTTCTTGAAGCTGTCAATTTACTTGATTATCTTACTTTATGCCCAATTTAATTTTCAAGTCCAACTGTTTTCTTGAAACCAATATCAAATGAACTCATCTTGTAAATCTTTCATCAAAAAGTAAATTCTTAATAATAATCATGTTTTGTTATTATTAAAATCAACATTAAAATCCCATTTGATTCCACAAGCTACGTTTAAGGCTAATATCAAATTATGAATTAGAATCATTTATATGGTGTTGCTCCAAAGTTCCTCCCTCCTCCAATTATGTACCATCTTCATTTTGTGTATGTGCATTTGATCTAACACCCGAAGTATTTGTATTTGATTTAAATTTTGCATTCACATCTAATCTAACATACGCATTTGATGCATGTTTTACATCTGCATCTTATTTAACATCACTCGTATTAACGTAACTTATGTTTACCAACTCAACATTACTCCAGTCAAGCATATCAACTATGTTAAGCTTCAACACCACCCATATTAATCACGTCATCCATACTATTCGTGTCACCTATATTTTCAGCCATTTAAACTTCGACATTAGTCAGATTCATTATCATGGCACCAACATTTTTTCCATTTTCATCTGTCAAATCATCGACGGCTATATTTTTATACCATTTACTCAAACTTTCCTATTCTGTCCTTTTCGCTGGTCGCTTTTCCCGCGATCCGATTCCCCACAGCGTACTCCTTGCTTGCAAACCCACCCTCTGCTGTCCCTCTCTCTCTCCCTCTCTCTCAATACTCCCTCCGGATTGGCGAACGGAGGATAGGCTTGCAGGTACATGATCAACTACTGATTTTATGTTTGGTTTCCGTGACACCTGAAGGAAGGAGAAGAGCAAGGGAACTGTCAGTGGTCTCAATTATTGTTAGTCTAATCAGCAGGTAAGCGCTCTGGAGTTGTTATAAGATCCAAAAAGTTACTTCCATTTGCGCTTTTTTCCAGTTTCTCTAGCAGGGACCATTGAAACGTGACAAAAAACTGAGAAGTTTTACTTGACAATTTGGATAGATATGCACATTTTTGGCAAACCGTTAACTTTCTTACCTTTCTGGTCCATTGAAGGTTTATCTCTTATCTGATACAATAAAATGGTGTGGATCCTTACTTCTTCTTCTTCTTCTTCTCTCTCTCTCTCTCTCTCTCTCTTCTATTATCATGTTTTGCATTGAAATTTAGTCAATGCCTCTTTAGTCAATACCTGTTCTTTCAGACCAGATTGTCAAACATAAGCCACTTATTGCTATACCCAGATGAACATTTCTCTTGTTCGGTCTCCGTTCCCCATGTTTTATGGTGGCATGCGTGTGTTGTTTGGACTAATCGTTGTTTTCATTTCTCTGAGTAGACATAACTCGGCAATGGAAGATGGGAATTCTTCGTCTGAGGCAGGGACTGAGTTTAACCTTGACTCAATCAGAAAGGCTTTGATAAGGCAAGAAGATACTATTGTTTTCTGTTTGATAGAGAGAGCAAGATTTCCCATCAATTCTCGACTGTACAATGATTCTTTGGATTTGGTTCCTGGGTTTTCTGGTTCTTTGGTTCACTTCATAATCCAGGAAACAGAGGCCATTCAAGCCAAGGTAAGTCTGCTAGTATTATTGATACAACAAATGCTCTTCTGGTCTGTTTAGATTATTGCTTTTCCAAGACACGAGTTTAGAAGGTTCACAAGCCATGATACTTCTGTTTGTAATTAGTATTACATAGGGGTTTTCCAATTGGGAATCGGATGAGAATCTAAGACAATTGAAATTTGTGAAATTTTATATTTATTTTTATTTTAAGAAGAATAGTTTGCATATAAGGACACTCTTAGCTCAAAATTTTAAGACAGTAAGGTACGGCATTTTTTCCCATATATAATTTACTCTATTTTTGGTTCACTAAGACAATTGAAATTTGTGATTTTGGTTCACTTCTAATGTGAGATTTATTAGTGATTTCTGTACTCTTCCCTCACACAGGGCATTTTACTTCCTTTTATTTTTTAAGCTATTTTAACACTATTTTATAAATTGAATAACATATTCGACCAAGTGTTTTATGACAATTTTTGTCAATTTTACTGTTTATAGGCACATATTAATTCGAATTTTTTGTTGCCATCACAATTTTTACTCAAATATTGGTGTCCACAATCGGCGTTGATATCATATAAAATTTCTTCATAGATAAATCCCTCCATGTCTTTATCACTTCAAATATGAGATTTGTTAGTTATTTTACAGAGTGGAAGATATGAGAATCCAGAAGAACTTGCTTTCTTTCCCAAAAATCTTCCACCTCCAGTTGTATCCAACAAATATCCTCAGGTAATTACCTGTCCTAATTCCACTAGATGTTATCGTGTTTGAACACCACTTTGTTGCCTGTAGTATAACTGATCCCAGTTATAGGTTCTACATCCTCCAGCTGCCTGTGTCAACATAAGCAAGAAGATATGGGACATGTATTTCAACGAACTCCTTCCATTGTTTGTTGTTGCTGGTGATGATGGTAACTTTGCATCTACTGCTGCCAGTGACCTTGATTGTTTGCAGGTAGGGTAACTTTGAGCGCCACATAATTGTAGGAATTAGGAGAATCCTTTCTAATCGAGGTTCCTGTTACGCATACCTTCTGTCTACTGGTATTGACTATGGCAGTGTATTCAATTATCTGTAGGCCCTCTCTAGAAGAATTCACTATGGGAAGGTTGTTGCTGAGATTAAATTCAGGGATGCTCCGCAAGAATATGCTGCTGCAATTCGCTCTAAGGTATGATTGAGGGATGCTCCGCAAGAATATGCTGCTGCAATTCGCTCTAAGGTATGATTGAGGGATGCTATTATCACGAGGTTGGGTAGATAAGTTAACCATGATTGTAGGCCTTTAAGAAGGTGACCAGATACTACTCCCATGTCAATGGTTGCTCTTTTACTTTTATAAGTACTCTTAAATTTGTCGCCTGAAGGATGACCTATCTATGTAGCCGCCCAAAAGCTATATGAAAAAACAAACATGATGGATGAACCCCTCATCTTCAAAATATGTTTCTCACGGTGCCGCTGCTTAATGAAGTGTACCATATATAGGCATGTGAAAGTGCAAACGTAAATAGTGAGATCAGGTTCATGACTTTGAGATTGGATTGAAAATAGTGAAGTTATTAGTTGTATGCTATCACTTATCAGGGCATTATTTCATCATCCTAACATTTTTTGCATGTATAAAGCATAAAAAATTCATGAATATTGATGTTCAGATGTCTCTCGAGATTTCAGGACAGGGATGCTTTGATGATGTTGTTGACATTTGAGAAAGTAGAAGAGATGGTGAAGAAGAGGGTTGAGAAGAAGGCGAGAGTGTTCAGACAAGAAGTGACAGTTGGGAACCATGAACACCATGGGAACTTCAAGGTTGATCCTGCCGTTGTGGTGCGCCTGTTCGAAGAATGGGTTATGCCGTTTACCAAGTTCGTTCAGGTTGAGTACCTCCTCCGACGATTGGATTGAAAGCCCCTTCAAATTGGCTACTTACTTTTTCATATGGATATGGTATTTACTCAACCATTCAAAACGCTGGATACTAAAGGTTGTCATTCCATAAAATCATACGGACTATGATCATGTGATAAATGCCATCAAGTCCTTATTGTGATGATTTTATTATGATCCTTTTGAAAAAGTTACGAAGGTTGTGCTTTTTAGAAAATAGTTTTAGACTAAATTTATAACTATTTTAGATTGATGGTGAGTCGTCTAAATTATCAAATAATAAATTTCTAATTAGACTTCACTGTATAATATGATGAGTTAGCTGAGATGTTAGTCTCTGAATTTGAATACACTCTTAAACACTCAATCCCTCAAAAGTGGATGAATTTAACAAATTCTGAAAACAGTTGTTATAATCTTGAACAATTTTTCTAAGTTTAATAGCGAAAAAGCATTAAATAATGAGAAATGATTAACTTAGGTAATTTACACACAAGTTCGGTAGGTGTAATCTAAAGAATTGTTACCTTAGAAAAGTTGGTTAAGTTTACCTACAAATTCAACTAATATATTGCTATTTTAAAAATTATTATGGACTATTACATATTAAACGCTCAAAATTAGCATTTGGATTAGAAAATTATCTAAATAATGATCAAGTCTAGAGATAATACCTAATTCTTGACATTAAACCTAAGTTCCAATCTAACCTAAGTTTTAAAACACTAAATTTAAGACAAAATCAATCACATTTTCACTAATAATGGTCCATTATCCTTACAATACCTTCAAATCCTTAGAAAATTAGTCGCACATACTTAAATTAAATTAAATAAATATTAAATAAACATAATCTATACTTAATTCAAGGAAATCAAGGCTGAAAAATTCAAAATTAATAAGGAAAATCCAAATTCAACACTTAATATAATGCAAACTCAATCTATTTATGTTAATAATCAACTAATTACAACTTAATTCACAAAACACAACTAACTACACTAAAACAGAAATTCCATGACACTTAAAATAGGGCAAAAATTGAAATTAAATACTTTATAACTTAAGAACATGTATAATTTCAACTATAAAGTAAAATCCAAGCAAAAGCATTAAGAATAAGCACCAACTCACTAGATAAACCATCAAACGATAAAGAATCCAACAAAGAGAGACAAAATAACAAGTAATTAAGATTAAACAATTAAAATCAAGTATAGAAATTGAAGAAATAATCATCTATTACATTAAATCCAATTATCCATACATTGTTTCTAGTATTTAAGCTTAAAACTCATTAAAAACTCAACTTAAATATCATATAACATAAAAATACGAAAATAAAAGCAAATAAATCATCCAACAATAGTATTTAAAGTATAAAACTACCTAGAACTTTGAACTAAATAAAATGAGATGAGACTAGCATCAAACTCTAACCTAAAACGCTAAAAACACTAAGAAATTTATAAGAACAAGGAAAGCATATAAAATGTAATGGTTGCTGTCACCTTTTATTTATGCCTCTTCTTGGACTTATATACCCTTTTCCGAATAGGGTAAAAATCAAGCTTTTGAAAAGACTCTTTTACCCTTTTTAATTTTCATGAACAGTGCACTAAATGGTGCTGTTTAAGGCTAAATGGCCCCTTTCTAGACCGTTGTTTAACTCTGCTAAATTCACTCCTTTGCTCCTTTTTCAATCTAATTTCTTCCAAAATTGCATGATTTGATCCAGAACTTATGCTAAAAAAAAACCTATCGTTAAAATCATAATAACACAAATTGAGCACTTTTAAACCAAAACTAGAGATAAATTATATTCAAATGACATATCAAAACATAACAACTTTTTTTCTTATCAAATACCCCTACACTTAAATTATTGTTTTTCCTCAAGAAATGATTTAAATATTTCACTCAAATAATTCCAATCAATAGTCAATAGTTAGTTGAGTACAACAGAAATGAATCGATGATTTTAATTTAATTCACAACTTTCAATTCTATCATGATCAAAAATGAAGAAAACATAAGTAAGGCACACAGTTAGTGAAAAGGTAACCCAATATGTATAATATTCATCTTTCAAGTTATTTCACATAGATTATTACACAAACTAATAAAGGGTGTTCAAATAACCAAAAACAATTGAAAACATGACATAATTTGAATTTTGAGCAATGCTTAAGAGTTGACTTAATCTTTTTACATGAAGTTAAATATTTTATGATGAATGACCTTATTCAACTAGATACTTCATTTGAGAGGTCATCTAACTTTTTGACGTGAAGATGAATATTTTATCGTAAACACCCCTAGTTACGAGGCTAAATGACTTTCTTAAATGGCTATTAGCCCTACTCATAATTTCAATCTTTATACATATTCAAAGACAACAAAGTGAAAATTGTTTAGCACACACACTTTGCATGCTCTCTCTTCTCTCTCTCTCTCTCTCTCTCTCTTTTCTCTTTTCTCTTTTTTTCTCTTTTTTTCTCTCTATTTTTTGTCTCTTTTTTTTCAATACTTTTTTTTAAACATCTCTTTCTATGTTCATATGACAAACCATACCAAATGGGCTTAAACATTAAATATTATATAAATAGATCACTCAACACATGTAAAGCACTCAAGAGAAAGAAAAAAAGAAAAAAATTGAAGTTAGCATCATTTCAAGAGTTGAGCAAAGCTTCTCAAATTAAAAGTATCAATTTCCTTCAAATACCATAATTCACTATCAACTAGAGATAATAATCATTTTAAGTTACGCGTATTCAAATTATCACCATTAGACTTATAATAGCTCAAGTGCAAAAAATTAAACTTGCCTCACCCCTACATTTATAATGGACGTTGTCCTCAATGTCCTAAAAATAGTAAAAACACAAATATGAGGATGGAAACAAAAGTACTCTTCTAGATTAAAGAGGTCATTTGAACCTTCAAAACAAAATTCACAGATGCCTTTTTATCTTCCTACAAACCAAGAAAACAAAAAGAAAATAATGCACTCAAATTAGACAAATCAAAACTCAAGTAGAAAATACACAAAAACTGAAAAATAAGGTTGGGGTGCTTCCTAACAAGTGCTTATTTATGATTACAAACTCGACCCCTGTTGAACCACATTAATCCATGTAATATGGAGCTTCAAGTTTCATGGCCTCCAAATTGTGTACTTAGAACTCTTCAAAGAAAGGCTTGAGATGGTGTTTATTAAACTTGAACTCTTTCCCTAGTTTAGCACTCTTGATCACCACTATTGCATGTAGGTATACACGAGTGACTTCGAATGGACCTGTCCATCTCGAACGCAGCTGACATGGAAAAGGTTTAAAGCGAAAATGATAGAGAAGGACTTTCTGACCCATCTTAAATGTATTTCTAGAAATGTTGTGGTCATGCAACATCTTCGTCTTCTCCTTATATATCCTAACATTCTCGAATGCCTCTTGGTGCAACTTCTCAAACTCTTGTAATTACAATTTCCTCTGGGCGCCAACTGCCTCTAATTCTATGTTGCACAACTTGATTGCTTAATATGCCTTGTGTTATACTCCACTGGGAGATAATAGGGCTTCTTAAAGACGATCCGGTATGGTGGCATTCCGATTGAATTCTTGTATATACTCATGTAAACCTATAAGGCATCGTTGAGGTGCAAACTTAAATCCTTCCGATTGGAATTCACCATCTTCTTTGAGATGGATTTAATCTCACAATTAGACACCTTAGCTTGATCGATTGTCTAAGAGTGGTATGTTGTAGAGACTTAGTAAATCACTTGATATTTCCTCAAGAAAGCCTCGATCGTCCGATTGTAAAAATTGGTTCTTTTATCATTGATGATGGGTCATGGGACTCTAAACCTGGAAAAAAATATTGGATTTTACAAAATCTGCAACCACTCGAAGAATCATCAGTTTAAGTGGCCTTTGCTTCCACCTATTTCAAACATAATCCATAGCAAGTAGAACATACTGAAATCCAAATGAAGAAGTGAAGGGACCTATGAACTCCATATTCCAAACATCAAAAGTCTCACAAATTAGAATAGGGGTTTGAAGCATTTCCCTACAAGAACCCAACATACTTGTGTGTTAATAATTATCACAAATCTTACAGAAATTGTAAGCATCTTGAAATTGAGATGGTCAATAAAATCTGCACTCTAAGATCTTGCGACCTATTCGCTTTAGTCCCAAATGACCTCCACATGCATAGCTATACAAAAGGTTAAAATAAAAGAAAATTCAAAATCAGGTACACACCTCTTCTTACTTGATCCGCATAATATCGTCATAGGTATGGATCATCCCAAATGTAGAACTTGACTTGACTCTTCATCCTCTCCTTTTGTACCCTAGCGAAATCTATTGGAAATTGATTAGAAATTAAGACATTTCATCATGTCAGCATATTAAGGGGTTGTCATTTGCACTATATGCAACTGCTTATCTGAAAAGTCATCATTAATTGGGATAGTATCTGTACCATGTCACACTAACCTACTTAAGTGATCTACTACTCCATACTTTGAGCCTCTCTTATTTTTGATCTCTATATCAAACTCTTGAAACATGAGTATCCATTGAATTAATGTAGGCTTTGTCTCATTCTTTGCCAGCAGGTACCTTAAAGTTGCATTATCAAAATAAACAATAATCTTAGTACCTTATAAATAAGATTTGATCTTATCCAAAGTAAAAACTATAATAAGAACTTTTTTTCTGTGGTGGTGTAGTTTACTTGGGCTTCATTCAAGATCTTCCAAGTGTAGTGGATAACGTGAGGGACTTGTCAACTCACTGGCCTAAAACCTCTCTAATAGCATGGTTAGAGGTTGTTGTTAGTTAACTTATTTTACACTAAATACCGCAAGTGCACGGATCGTAACTTATAGTATAAGTAGATACCGTCCCACAAGGATTGTATTTAGTCACCATTTAATTTAGGTTACATTTTGTTTAAGGAACAATTTAAAATGATAAAAACTTGAAAACAAACTCAAATTCAACAAACTAACTATGAACAAGTAAAAAGACAAAGCGCATAAACTTTGGAATTCTAGATTAAAGATTAGGACTTACTTTATCCCTATTTTATTTCCCTTCTATCTTGTTGATTGAATTATGTTTTACCCAAGATGTCCTAATGCTCCAATCACCCTCTCTCAAGGTGTAATCAAATGTCCCTAACCAAATTAGTTAAGAATAATCTTGCAATCTCTCAATTTACAAAATCAGTCCCACAAATACAAATAATTATAAAGTAATCTTATGGGTAATTATCTAATCAAACAAGATCTCTCTAACCAATTAATTAACCTGATAATTGCAAGTCTATTATTGCATTGGTTAGGTGACTTTAAAACTTTGAATGATTTTGAAACGGTTTTACTTTGAAAACCAACAGAAATAAGGCAAGTGCATATATCGCAAAAGTAATATAATGGAGTAAATTTTCAAACTCCGAATGTTGATCCAACGGGGAAGAGTTTGCTTAATTACGAGGTTGATTAGATTACAATTATTTAGGAAAAATATAAATAAATTGATTAAAAATCTGAAAATTGCTTAAATTAGACTACTTTGATTTAAACACTTAAAAAATGATTTTTAATTGCTTCTAAAAAATTTTAAAAATTACCAAATGTGTAAATTAGCTAAGGATTAGATGATTGATGATTTAATTAAGCTTTAAAACACATTTAAGGTCTAATTGAAGTTCCTTCACAAAATCAAAACAAAACTATGGTTAAGACTTTGCTTTTTCTCCATTTAATCTTGTATAAAGTTTGGTTATGCTTTAAAATTAAGTAAATGGGCTTTAATTTCAAAAAGGTGAATTCTGTAAATTAATCTCAGAATTCTAACTTTCATAAAAAAATTTCAGGTTTGGTCATGCAAGATTAATTCGTGTTGTTTATTGATTTTTCTAACAATTTAAGATAATTTCTCATGCTTAAATTATCTTAGACACTAATCTTAAGTGGCCAGCTTAAAATTGGTTCATTTAGTCCTTTAATAAACACAATTTAGACCCTTTAACATGTCTTAAAACTCTTTCAAATCATCAAAACACCAATCCTTAGCAACATAAATGATTAGCCACATCTTTGCATCAAAACATATAAGATATGCATTTCATAAAATATACTTTGATAGATTTGAAATTAAGAGCTTAAATGTAAAGTTTAGATGTTACAATAAATCCCAGAAAGACTTTTGGATGTATCTTAAACTCCCAACTTGATTCTGGACTCCAACCAAGCTCTAATTCATCAAGATCTTGTAGAAAAATAAAGAACATTCATGGATATAAGCATAAAAACATCAAACTTGATTAATTCGAAAAATGGAACAAAATAAGAAATAATTTGAATTTAGAAACCCTTTTAGATGATTCATAGACTCAAATATGAGTCTTAACAACAAGCTCCAATATTCAGAAACTTAGAAATACACTCAAAAATCCGAATACAAAGTGTTTGAAGCTAAGAACTAAAGGAAAACTATGGTGAGAGAAGAAGAATTCTCTTTAAGACTATGGCAGATCTGTTCTCCCCTAATTTCTGGGAGTTTTTGGTAGGTTCTTGGAAGTTTTCAGGACCTGGAGAGCTCCCACTTGGTGCCAGTAAACAAAGACATTGATTAGTAGCATGGAAAAACCGCAATCTTGGAGATTTGAGGTTGATATTGTTGACTATGGCTATCAATGACACCCTGCCTCCAATCAATGACACCCTAAGAAGGTACCGTTAGTGCTCGAGTTCTGCACCCATTAACCGCCCCTATTCTTCCATTAACATAACCCTACTAGGGAGCCGTTAATGAACAAAAAGGAGAGGTATTCTTCAAGTTTTTGCTATAATCTTCATCACCAAACTCCATCTTGCAAATAAAACTTAATAACACATAAATTTAACAATTAAGCACTGAATTAGGGGTTATAATTCAACGAATTAATCATTAAAACTCTATCAACTTAACCCCTAACAATTCTCCTACACTTAAGCATTTACTTGTCCTTAAGCAAATTAATTCATCATTAAAGTCATAATAGGATATAAAAATAGGAAAACAATTCAAACTTGAGACCGCAATTATTGAAAATACTTTTTTGATCCTTTAAAAATATTGACGCATGGAAATGTCATAAGATTACTAAATCATATCAAATAGAAAATGCATTTAATTCAATTCATTCTTTTTCAAGTTTAACCTAAATCAAGAAATCAATTTCACATGTAAAAGGTAAATTGTTAAGTTTAATGTATCATCTTTTCGACATTTTCACATCCTTTAAAACAAAAATTAGAACAAAAATGAATTAATCACCTAATTAATTAAATTCGTAAGTAGAATAATTGAGAGGTCACTTCAGTCTTTTTACGCGAAGGTGAACATTTTGTTGTAAATAATCCCGGGTTATTCAATTGTGTCACAGTAACTCAACTAATTATTTTGTCCCACTCATAATTTCAAATCTCATATACATATATATTTATTCTGTTTCTTTTTTTCATTTCTTTCTTTTTCATTTTTTAAATATACATATACATAAGATTCGAAATCAGAGGAATAGTTCTGTTTACTTATTTAACTAATTAAATAATTAATCTTATTATATATATATATATATATTATTTTTGGGGTTAATTCTGATTTTTTTTCTTTGAATGAGATCAATGTCTTAAAAGACATCACAAAATTACTCAAAAAGTTGCATTTTATATGTAGAATATCATTCTAATCATTAGGTATCTACCTTCCAAATTATGAAATGAATTAAAGGCAATTGCTCCTTAATAGTCAAAATTAATTAGATAACATTTCAAATTGCCAAAATAATTGAATTCAAATGAAAGCAAGAATAATAAAAATGATCAAAATAAAAAAATTTCAACAATTTATAGATTATGATGAGATTTATGATGAATTAAATTACTATCAAACAAACAAAACTCAAGTGAATAAACTAATAATTCCCTCCCCCACACTTAAACTAAACATTGTCCTTAATGTTTAAAAGAGAAAATGAAAAGCATAATGGAAGAGAGTATAGAAAGAAATACACTCGTTTGATATAGACTTGAAGATCCGATGGTGTAATGGAACGAACTTGCAGGAACTGAAACATAAGAAAAATAACACAGAAAAATAGCTAAAAGAAGCTCAACTCATATAAATATGGAAGTCAATACATCAAGGAGCTAACATAAACCAAAGTAGCAACAGATCTAACAAAATAAACCTATGCTACTCAATGGAAACCTATACTACGAAAGGGAAATAACTGAAATAACAAAACAAAGAACCAAAAGAACTAGAAAGATGGGTCATCGACATGCTTACATCGCTAATAATCCTCAATACCATGTACTGACGTAGTTAAATCATCCACCTGATGTTGAATGCTATTCAATCACAAATCAACTGCCCCAGAAATGCAGAAAGCTCTGAAAATAAGGCAGTCCGAAACTCAGAAAGCTCATAATTGAGGCGACCTTCCATGTTAATCATGTATTGCATCATTGTAATCTGAGGATCGTCTGACAATGAAGGTGGGGCAGCAGCAGGTGAAGCACGTCTTGGTCGAGACACGTTTAGAGTAAAGTTAGATCATGCCTTGAGCGAATATGTTCTTTTTAAGAAACCAAACTATACCTCTGGCATTATTGGTTGGAAGAGCAACTGCTTCAACCCATTTACTCACATAATCAACAGCCACTAAGATGTTATTGTTCTAGTATGATAAT
>JAOXYD010000008.1:13334353-13351505 GCA_028565735.1 Pinacopodium congolense | reverse complement strand
ATTTTGACCTTCAAACTCCAAGCTATCCATAATGGATTCTTCTTGAAACATACCTATCTTTAAGATTGACATCATAAGCTCAAACCATTAGTGATTAAGCATGTTTTCTTATCATCAAAACCAAGATTGGAACCTCCCTTGGTTCAACATTTAGCATAATTTTTTTTTGTAAAATGTATGAATTAGTCTTCAACGTTTCACAAAAGGTTTAATTTGTCCCCTAACGTTTTACAGGGTACCACTTCTCCCTTAGTTCACATGCCACGTCAACGTTGACCACCAAAAAGTCAACAGAACAGTATTTAGGAGGCAATTTGTACTATTTTATAAATGTTAAGGGGCAAATCAGATCATTTTTCAAACGTTAGGAGGTAAAGTGGTACCCTGTAAAACATTAAGGGACAAATTAAATCTTTTATGAAATGTTGAGAACCAATTCATACCTTTTACCTATTAAAAAGCACATTGATATACCCCCAATCGTAATATAATAATAAAATAATATATTAAAAAGCACATAAATTTTTTTTAAAAAAGATAAAAATACGTATAAATGTTATTTGAAAATTTTAATTTTTTTAATAAAATTTTAATTATAAAATTAAAATAAACAGTTTACGGTATTATAAACACAAAAATATCAAATTCCAAAACAAATTCCTCGTAAATTGTTTCACTCAGGCTTGTCTTTTGCCCTTGCTTTTACCCTTAGCTACTCGACGAGTCGTCTCATCGTCCTCCAGTCTCCCACAGAGAGAGAGAGAGAGAGACTCTTGGTTAGTGGAGTATCTAACCTGCATTGTGTGGCGATGAGTTCGTAGTTGTCTTAATCTGGGGGTTTTCTGGCAGTGAAAGAGGCCAAAGACTTATCCAGAAGCGTTTTGTGGGTTTAGGCCTCTTTCTCTTGAGTTTATAACACATTCTGAAGAACCTTAAAAGGTTAAACCTTTTTCATCCATAGTTTTTGTTTGGCCTCTTTGCTTCATGTACCTGCATTTCTTTGTTGATTATATTAACACCACTTTAATCTGGTTCCGTTTTTGTGGGGCCGTCGTATATTCTTTTTGTATCTACTCTGATCATATTAAAAGAAGAAACAAAAGGACGGGTGGAAGTTGCTGTTCTTGTTGAACTGTTTTAACTGGTTATTGTTTTCTTCACTTAAAATGTTCATTTAGTGTTAAAAAAGCCATACTCTCCACTACTTTTTCTGCTTGGCTCTTTTCCTTTCTTTGATTTGATGGTCACAGAAAGTTTATCCTTTTAAGGGTTTTGGGTCGGTTGTTTTGAGTCGTTTTGGAAGGACAAATTTGGATTGCTGGGTCACAAAGTTGGGTTCTCCTTGCATGCATGTCCCAATACTTACGTTTACGGGCTCAAATTAATTGCGAATAGAATTTGCGACAATGATCGAGGGCTTCGCTCACTCTTTTAAGTTGGTTTGTTACTCAAACTTCCAGTCTGTATTTGTATAAATCACGTTGTGAGCATTTGCTTTTAGGCTTTGAAAGTAACTGGAACTGTAAAATTTGATTTGTTCTCGACCGCATCATTCTCTATGTTTTTGTGTTGCAATTTTAGTTTGTAGATGATCTGAATCTTTCGTCCATATCTTTCATTTAAAATTATTTCACGACTAAACAACTAATTCAAAATCTTGTAATGATATTGGCGTTTTAAGTAGGCAATCAACAGCTCTTCTATGGGAAGGTAGATTATAATCAACCGCAAAATGAATATAACCAAGAGAGGTATTTTAAGTTTACAAATAATGATGTGGTGCTGAGCAAAAGTTTCTACTCGAGCTAGAGTGGTTCCTGTTTCATTCTTTGGTGCCTCAAATATACAGATTGTCTCCTTTTCTCTTCCACACCTAGACTGCTGGGAGGGTCTAAATTTGAACTGATCTGTTTACTTTTATGACGTGTTGTTGATATTTGTACTTTTTGTTTTGTTTCAGAATTTGGGTGAAATGGGAATGTCATCTGATGCCAGGGAAGATTTTTTCATGGATACGGATGATGACGAGATTGTTAATGCAGATAGCATATGCATTTTGGGTGAAGGAGTTTTGAAGAATTTCTGTAGAAAGGCAGCTACAGCTTTTTTTGATGAGTGTGGTCTGATAAGCCACCAAATTAACTCTTACAATGACTTCATTAACAATGGCCTTCAAAGAGTCTTTGATTCTTTTGGTGAGCTCAGTATTGATCCGAGTTATGATCCAAGGAGGAAGGGAGAGAGTGGGTGGAGATATGCTTCAGTCAAGTTTGGAAATGTCACCCTTGATCGACCAAGCTTCTGGGGTGGTACGGGAAAAAGTGAATATAAGATGTTTCCTAAGCATGCCAGGCTACAAAATATGACCTATTCTGCAAGAATGAAGTTGAATGTTACTCTTCAGGTGAGTATTGTTATACTTACTTTTCCTCAGAGTTTGACTTCTTGCCACAACTTTTAATTTGGGATTGCACTGGAATTTATACTGATGCCTTGGGTTTCTTGACGATCCTGTTAATGCCTAATTTAGACAATACTTTCAGACTATTGTATGTTTTCTGCAATGTCACTGTTATCTTTCAATAAACTTTCATTCAACTACATTCCATATCTCAAAATAACTATCTGCCATTACTTGAGAAATTTAAGGATTTGGTCGGACAGGAATTCATTGCAATTGGCTTTTAGATGAGGTGACACTTACCTGTGGTGATAGAATTCTGAAGTCTGATCACTTGGCATGTGTTTTGTATTGGCTCAAACGCTTAAGGACTGCATTGTCTTACAGCATTCGCTCTTGACTTTAAATTAATCTATGTAGTTAAGATCTTAATCTTCTGGAGTTTTCTGGTTGTATATAGGATATAGCAATTGAATAGTCTACACATGTAGCTTATTTAGTTGAGACAAGTCCTAAATAATAAACATTTGTGAGTGTTGCAGTTGGGATCTTTGCGTTAAGCATTCATTTATATAGGCTTTATACATCTGAGAGAAAAGGAAAAGAAATATATATTATTTTGACGTTCTATCCTACTCCAATTTGAAAGACTTTTTTGATGTTGGTATAAACCTACAATTGTGTCAGATATACACTCCAAGAGTTGCTGGATGTGACAAGTTCAAAACTGGAGAAGAGGAATATGTGGAAAAAGATATCCTTAGCACCGAGAGCAGGGATATCATAATTGGAAGCCTTCCTGTAATGGTGATGTCTGACCGTTGCTGGATGAAAACAGTTGAAAAAGGTGATTGTGATTTTGATCATGGAGGCTACTTTTTGATAAAGGGTGCAGAGAAGGTGACTAAATTTTTCTTTTCAGTTGCTTTGCTTTGTTTTGTTTAATTATTTGGTCAAGCTTGTTATTCTGAAGATGAAAATGGGGTTAATGTATGTAATTTGATTTTCAAATGGGATAAAGTCTTATTGTTTCCAAATTTTGAACCTTGAAATGTAAAACAATTCCTTTACAAGAGGTTGACTTGCAAACATTTTTGGTGCTAGTTGGAGCCTTGTTCTTGTACTGCTCTGCACTAGATTCACTAACTGATATATTTTTCTTCTTTGTCATTATAATACTTTATTAAATGATGTTGTTTTTTTTGGATATATTGTATTCTTTGTGTATTTACTGTTTCTTCATTTATTATTGGTCCTATGTTTTTGAGTTGTCGGTCTTCTTTAGTATATGCTCTACTATTTGTTGACTTCTCTTTTGGTTTCTAGAATTTATTTCTGCATTAATATTGTGAAGTTCATGTCCCAAATTTTCAGGTTTTCATTGCCCAAGAGCAAATTTGTATGAAGAGACTTTGGATTTCAAACAGTCAAGGTTGGACTGTCTCGTACAAATCAGAAGTTAAGAGAAATAGATTAATTATTAGACTGGTAGATCTTTCTAAGGTTGACGATGTCAAAGGGGAGAAAAATGGGCTTACTATTTATTTCTTGTCAACAGAGATCCCTGTCTGGATTTTGTTTTTTGCTCTTAATGTTAAATCTGACAAAGAAATTATAGATTTGATTGATTATGACACTGATGACACTGGCATTACAAACATACTCTTTGCCACAGTTCTTAATGCTAATGATAAATGTGAGGGTTTTCGCAGGACTGGTAAAGCCTTGACCTATGTTGATAAACAGATAAAAGGAACAAGATTTCCTCCAAAATTGTCTATCCAAGAGTGCATTAGCAAATACTTGTTTCCTAGTCTCTGTAGCACTGCACAAAAGGCTCGATTTCTTGGATATATGGTGAAGTGCCTTTTAGAGGCCTATTCTGGCCGCAGAAAATGTGACAACAGGGATAGTTTTAGAAATAAGAGGTTTGAATTAGCTGGTGAATTGCTTGAACGAGAGCTGAAAGTGCATATTGGACATGCTTGGAAACGTATGGAAAAGGTGTTGAAGAGAGACCTAGATGGAGATCGAGTTGTGCGCCCAATTGAACACTATCTGGATGCTTCAATAGTCACAAATGGTCTCTCAAGGGCATTCTCAACTGGAGCTTGGTCTCATCCTTTCAAGAGGACAGAAAGGATTTCTGGTGTTGTGGCAAATCTTGGGCATACAAATCCCTTGCAAACAGTACTGGACATGCGGAAAACTAGACAGCAGGTTCAATACACTGGGAAAGTCGGAGATGCTAGATATCCGTAAGTCAGACGTCCAGAAATTTCTTTGTTCATTGTTCTAAAAATAAATTCTTTTTACTCTTCATGATTCTGTGAATCCTCAATGTCAATGTCTGTAGATTTCTACGTCTATTGATTTTATTTTTGGCTTATTGTGCTAAATTGTCTCCTTTTATATTATATTCTTTTTCTAGTGAGGATACATCCGGTTGCTACAGCAATAGCTGTATCATCAACTATACATTTAAATTATATGAGTGTAAAATTTGATATGATAACTGTTCTTGCTGAGTTGTTATATCTAACTTGTTTGTGCTCTTAGGGAAGGGTTCAGTAAGAAACCAGGTCCTCTTATTGTCTATTGACTTTGCGTCCTATATGGCCATGATGACTAGCGAGACTAGTGATGAATTTTTTTTTTCGAAATCGAAAATGAAACTAGTGATTAGTTACTGAAAGGTAGATACTAAAGTTATTGAAAGGTAGTAGTACTAAGTCCTTTTAGCTCTTTTATTAAACTAGTACATTTGGGTAACATAATGGAAATTTTGTGCAACCAAATGGAGAGTGCCTGGCTTTGGCTTTTAACATCTGTGAGTGCATAACCTTTTACTAGAGTGCTTTGCAAGGTTTAAATTGTAGGTGAATATACATTCTTATTTAAAAAAAGTTTGTTGGGGAGCTTCAATTAGCAGCTTTTGTATCGTTGGAAAGCATTCTTTTCCGAAAACTGCAATCATTTGCTGCCATGCTTTACACTTTGGAACTTTTGCCATGTTAACTACAATGAAATTCTAGAGAAAATGGAAACATTTTTAGGAAGTCTCATATATTTTGATGAATCTGTTATCATCAAGAGCTGATTCTAGTAATTGCTGAAATGTTGACTTCCCATAATTAAAACTATTGATATAAGACGTTTATGTTTAATTGGTTCTAAAGCCTCTTTTTCAGGATTTAGATTTTAACTTGTCTACATTCTTCTTCCAAGAAGTAGGGCTTTTCGAGCATCTTTATCAGATCAAATGATTGGAGATGATGTGGTCTTCACTTTCTAATATAGATTTTTGCTTCCAGGCATCCTTCTCACTGGGGTAGGGTATGCTTTCTCTCCACTCCAGATGGTGAAAATTGTGGGCTTGTAAAGAATTTGGCTGTCACTGGACTTGTCAGCACAAATATATCTGAACCTATAATGGACAGATTGTTTGACTGTGGAATGGAGAAGCTCATTGATGATACTTGTTCTAGACTTGGTAGGAAAGGTAAAGTGTTTTTGAATGGAGAATGGGTTGGAGTTTGTGAAAATTCTCTTTTTTTCGCTTCTGAGCTAAGACGGATGCGTCGAAGGAAAGAGTTGCCACATCAGGTTATTCTTTTCTCAGTTTCCAAATATATCACATTTTAGTAAATATATGGGGCTGTTGATGCAGAATAAAAATCAAATTAACTTTCCTCATTAAAAAAGGAAAGTATTTATATTTTAATTTGTCCTTATTAGTTTAGCATTCAAGCCTATTAAGGAATAATAAGCATTTTTACAAATAGGGCTCTATTCTTATTTTGGAACTTCAATGGCAGTATGCAAACCAACATGTCTTTTATTTTTTTAAGCATTTTATGTTATTTTCTGTCATTTCATATGCTTTGCTCTTGCAGGTGGAAATCAAAAGAGATGAACATCAAAGAGAAGTGCGCATATTCTGTGATGCTGGAAGGCTTTTGCGCCCTCTTATAGTTATTGAGAACTTGGCTAAGATTAGAGAGTCTAAAGTAGAAAATTATACTTTCCAATATCTTCTGGATGAAGGTATTATTGAGCTTATTGGAACTGAAGAAGAAGAGGACTGCCGTACTGCTTGGGGTATCGCATATCTTTTGGCAGATAGTAGGGACAAACAATCTTTAAAGTACACACATTGTGAACTCGACATGTCCTTCTTACTAGGCTTAAGCTGTGGAATTATTCCCTTCGCTAATCATGACCATGCAAGAAGAGTCCTCTACCAGGCTCAAAAACATTCGCAACAAGCAATTGGTTTTTCCACAACAAATCCCAATATCAGAGTGGACACATTGTCTCATCAATTGTTTTACCCCCAACAGCCACTTTTTAGAACAATGACTTCTGATTCTTTTGGAAAGCCTAGATACTTAATAGGTCATAATCGGGTACTTCCAAAGCCACAGTTCTTCAATGGCCAGAACGCTATTGTAGCAGTCAATGTTCATCTAGGATATAATCAAGAAGATTCCTTGGTAATGAACCGCGCCTCTTTAGAGCGTGGTATGTTTCGATCTGAGCATATCAGAAGCTACAAGACTGAGGTTGACAATAAGGAACTTCTAGATAAGAAGCGGAAGTTGGAGGATTGTGTGAATTTTGGAAAGATAGAGAGTAAGATTGGACGTGTTGACAGCCTTGACGATGACGGCTTTCCTTTCATTGGTGCTAGTCTGCAGAGTGGGGACATTGTTATTGGAAGATGTGCAGAATCTGGTGCTGATCATAGTATCAAGCTAAAGCACACTGAAAGAGGTATGGTGCAGAAAGTTGTATTATCTTCTAACGATGAAGGAAAGAATTTTGCTGTGGTGTCTCTGAGACAGGTAAATCTACTGTCTAGCATTTTAATGCAATGCAGACATCAGTACATCACTGCCTTATTACTGCAAATTTACTTATGCATGTAAGGGTATGTCCTTGTGGACTACTGGTTGATATATTGGAGTCATGGATGATTTGAAGCCAGACAGTGACATTTAACTTGAGCTGCAACCTACTGTATACAAAATTTAACCGTGAGCATATGTATTTGCGGTGTTGTTTGCATTCCAGTAGTTCAGTTCATATACATTCGCAGGGTACATACAATTGGAACAATCAGGAAATTGTTTAGTGGAACCTGCTTGCTGCTATGCTTTATATGGATTAGAAACAATGAATTAGAAGGTTTTTCACATCCTAATTTTGAATTTATTAGGCATGGTTCGTTATCATGTAAATGTTAGGGCAGGTTCTTGTGGTTGATTTGGTGCTGTAGAAACTGTGTCCCTGTTGATCTTCAAGCCTTTTGTATCTTGGTGACAACTATTTGAAGTTCCTTTTGTGAGCTTGTCCGTACTACCATCTTCACAAAACCAATTGCTATCCTGATTTTGGAGTATGTTCCTGACTCTGCAGATTCGGTCTCCATGTCTGGGAGATAAGTTTTCAAGTATGCATGGGCAAAAGGGTGTCCTAGGCTTTCTGGAGACACAAGAGAATTTCCCTTTCACGATTCAAGGAATAGTTCCTGATATTGTTATTAACCCACATGCATTTCCTTCACGACAAACTCCTGGTCAACTATTAGAGGCAGCTTTGGGAAAGGGAATTGCCTGTGGTGGCTCAATGAGACACGCCACACCTTTCTGCACTCCCTCTGTTGATGCCATCACAGATCAACTTCACAGGTGATGATGATGCTTCTTAATGTCAGTATGCAGTGCTCTCATGATGTGTTGCGAATAATTGTCAAAAACCACTTTGAAGTAAGAGGACCATAAAAGGTTGATTATTTCCACTTCCGGTTTCGATTGAGTGGTAGCATGGGTGATTTATGTGATAAGGCAATTAGTTGATTGCCAGATTTCGTGATGGGTATATGTGATTTGAATGAATGGTTATATATATATGTATATATATATATATATTGATAAATCAATGGTTTTATATATTATTCTATTCATGACATAGTTATGTTTTAATGGGAGAACAGGGCAGGGTTTTCAAGATGGGGAAACGAGAGAGTTTATGATGGTCGAACGGGGGAAATGGTGCAGTCTCTCATATTTATGGGACCTACGTTCTACCAGCGACTGATTCACATGGCTGAAGACAAGGTTAAATTCCGGAACACGGGTCCAGTTCACCCACTGACTAGGCAACCTGTTGCAGACCGTAAACGTTTTGGTGGGATCAAGTTTGGTGAGATGGAACGTGACTGCCTCATAGCCCATGGAGCATCGGCCAATCTGCATGAGCGGCTTTTCACTCTCAGTGATTCTTCCCAGATGCATATTTGCCAGAGCTGCCAGAACATGGCAAATGTTATTCAAAGAGCAGTTCCAGGTGGGCGGAAGATAAGAGGCCCTTATTGCCGTACATGTGAATCTGCTGATGACATTGTTAGGGTGAATGTACCCTATGGGGCTAAGCTGCTGTGCCAAGAGCTTTTCAGCATGGGAATAAGTTTGAAGTTCCAAACCCGCCTATGTTGAATAACTTGCAGCTCTCTGTCATGGCATTCATTGATCTTTTTTTGGTTGGTTTGTGTATATGTTGTGGTTTCCTGATCAAACAATGCATCCAAAGTTCAGAAAACCCGAGAGTCCGGTAAAGGTATTGAAATCAATTTCTTTTGTTGCTCGTTTAATCTAGTCTTAAACAAATGCGTATACAAGAAGCTCTTAAGCGACATTATTCAATTACAAATCAAAAGCCATCGTATTCTGATGATAAAAATTCCCCGGTCAAAAGGAAATGCCTAAAAATGGAAACAAACATCCGTCTGCTCAAAAGCAAAGTTCTTGGAAGTTGAAACGACTCTCAAATTGGGTTGGTCAACCCCAAGTCAAAAGGAACCAAAGACCCCCACCACATTGTCAGAGACAGGGACACGTCCCCACTCTTCTCAACTCATGTGTCCCAATCTCCACGTCTCTCTCAAACCATTCCGAAAACGTTAAATAATTAATTAATAAATATATATAATACTAATAAAACCCTGCCTTTTCTCAAGTCCACTTCTCTTTCCCGTAAGACAACCTCAGCAATCAAACACCAGAATGCAACCTAAAGGCTAGAAAGGCTTCTTTTGTGTGTGTGTGTGTGTGTGTGTGTGTGTGGGGATTAAAGGCAAAGCTCCCATAGTTTAAAGCAAGGGCTTATTACCTTCTCCTATCTTTCTTCGAGGAATAGCTGTTTGGCAGCCATGAACTTGAAGACTGGTTCCGTATGCCAAGGCTTTCCCTTTCTCTCCAACAACGTTGCAGGTTCTGATTCATCAATTATTGGATTTCAGGTGCCATGCAAGCTTTGACTTGGTGTGGTGTTGGAGGAAAAGTTTTAGATGTTTAATTCTTTGCTATCATTAGATGCTATTTATATGTTTCACGTGTTTGGTAAAGGTATTGATGTTGATTCTGAAAGCTTTAGGATTGGATAGAGACGATAATCACAATTAAATTGTTTTTAGCAGATGGAGGCTGAACTTGACCATGTATCCGAAGTTGAATACTGCCTGGCTTCTTCTTTGAACCATCTATTGTTTTTCATATATTTTGGTTTTCTGATATTCTGATTCTGAAACTTTTGTCCTTTGGTCTGAAATATGGGTTTTGATTTATGCTCGTGATATATCCAATTTCCATGGTGTTTCTTAAAACGGCCCATAACACGACTGCTTATAAACAAATGCTAGTGTAGGGAAGCTGGGCCTCCAAATCCTCCTGTCAACTTTCCGGGTCATTCAGCACCCGGAACGCCAGAATCATCAGAGACACTTCAAAGTGGTTTGATTGGCACAGTGGTGAACCAACAAAGACTAGATCAACCCAAGAACGGTATGGAGAATGGAACTGATGTGTATAGTTGGAGGAAGTATGGTCAAAAGCAGATGAAAGGTTCTCAAAGTTCCAGAAGCTACTACAGGTGCACACATTCCAGTTGCCATGTAAAGAAAAAAGTTCGGCATTGCGATAACTCCCACCGTGTTATTGATGTTGTTTATATTGGCCAACATAATCATGAACCCCCTCAAGAAAAATGCAACAGGCCTAGAGGGTTTATATCATCCCCTAAGATTGCCCTAGGTGGTAACACTGTCAATCCTTCTGCTGAAAAGTCAGGTGGTTCAGCTATGTCAATGTGTGTTGCAGATGCTAAGCAATCGTTTTGCTCTATGCTTGAATCAGAACAACCAAGTTCAAGCAGTTCTAATGGCAGTGTTGTTGCTAAGGGTGTGGAACAAGAACCAGACTCAAAACAATCGTAAGTTATTCACAGACAACTTTCTTTCTTTGGTTTTATGTTCAATTTTACTGATCAACGTTAGTATTATGTCCCAGAATATGCTCAAATGGGAAAGGATTCAAGCAAAATGAAACTTGTGGGCTTGCAGGCAGTAAGGTTAGGAAGAAGCTTGGTGCCAAAATAGGTCTGGATAAAAGGCATGTTTTTTAGCTTTTTAGTCTTGATCCCTTCTCTATTTGTATTCCTTGATCGATCGATTAACCATTGATCTAAAACAGGGCAAATGAAAGAACCGGCTTGGACACATATAAGGAATCTAAAATTGTTGTGGAAACTAGTGCTGATGAGGGCAATTCAAATGATGGTTATAGGTGGCGCAAGTATGGTCAAAAAACCATGAAGGGCAATTCTCAGTTGAGGTACCTTTGCATTCGATGGAAATTTTTTGCTACAGTTCATAACACTTGCAACCTGCTGCAATGAGCACTGGTTTCTTTCAATACATTGGAAAGTAGAAATACAATCTTCACCCCATGCACTTATCCCATGGTAGATTGGGCTAAACCCCTAGTGGACTACTTTCCTTTTAATATGCTATGAATCTGCATTTTAATTCATGACAATGATATATATATATATATATATTATTCTTAGACTTCTTACTTTGATCTACCATTTGTAAATATTAGGAGCTATTACAGATGCACATCTACAGGATGCCCTGCCCGTAAGCATGTTGAGACAACTGAAGATGATTCAACGGCTTACACAATCACATACTTGGGGAAGCATGACCATGGCATTCCGCTACCTAAGAGACGGAAAGGTTGTCCGGAGCTTGTTTACTCATCTGATGATGAGCACAAAGGCCCTGAAAGTCTACTTGGTCCAAGTTCTTCAACGGAGTGTTCAACGGGCCAAGAAGATATGGACGAGGAGATCCTAGAACTTGGAGGTCAGATGGCACTAGACTCAGCTCGAACTCTTCTCAGCATAAGAATTGGTATCAGACCTTGTTGAGAGTTTGATTGAGATTGAAAGTTTTGGATGATGATAATTTCATTTTCTCTCATTCATTCAGTTGGCTTTTTTTTATTTTTTTATTTTTTGTAAACAAGATTGATGCTTCTTGGAGTGTCCGTACTAGCAAAGTAACCTGCACCTTTTCAGTTTTGTTGTGATCTTGCATGGTATTGGAATATTAGGGAAGAAAATTCATACAAAGTAATCTAGTTACAGGAGCTTGGAGATCATATGGATTTGTTTTCAACTCACCTACAAGGTATCATAAACTAAAAGGGAAAAATTAAATAGCCGATCAATCATAATTTTTTATAGTCATAGTTTATTTTTATTATATTATTATTTTTATAATTTGATCTTGACCAGTCATGTATTATCAGTCGTGTGGTTGGTTCAAATTGAAATTACTTTGACTTTACTTGGACTTGAAGGGTCCCATTGTATATAGTAGTATATAGTTTATTCAAGCTACGAAGATTACTCTAGTAATTAATTTAGCTCATTAAAAAAGAACCCGATTGTTTCATTTCTATTAACAGCCCTCCCTCTCTCTTCCTATATTTTTTCACAACAAAAGGACACTAGTAATATGAACATCCAAATATCTGGAGGACACCTTTATGTTGTGTTTTTTATTTTGATGATAACATATCTATGTTAGATGGATATATAAATACGATATCGTTGATGACATAATTGTCGAAAGTTTATTGAACTGTCCCTTGGAGGTAGTACAACAATCAAAAGTGTCTATTTAAAAAAAAAAACTCAAAAAGTGTGGTTTATTTCAATAAAAATCTAACATTCCTCTTAAAGTGAGGTATTTTGGGTTCCAAATTGTTGTAGTTTGAGAAAAATCTCAGGAATAATAATGGAGCCAACATAATAACAAAGCCATTACTTATTGAAAAACTTTATTTTTGCAAGGAAGTAACATGTATAGGTATTACTCTCAAACTTATAGAGGAGATTTGTCACTTCATGCCCACAACAACGTATGAGTGAGCTGTGTGAAAAATAGAAAATGAGGGACTGTAGTATTCCAAAATCGGAAAGTATCCTAATATTGTTGAAATTATGGAAAGTTAATCTTACTTTTTAAAATAAAATAGAAAACATGATATATGAATACAAATACCTAAAGGAATTGTAGACAGATATGTGGTCTAAAAAATAACGGTAACTATATGTCAAATGTGTCTCTTGGGTGGAGAAAAAGGAGAATTTATACATATATGACATGCTACCTCTATGTATTTAATGTGAATATTTAAATAAAAAAAATATTAGTTCAATTCCAAGCTTAGGTTACTATTAATCCGAACACAAATTATTTTTACATGTAAGCTAAATCATCTAATTTCACTCCAGTCCAAGTACTTGAATATCTTAACCATTCTGATGTTGTCATTTGAAAGCCATTGTTTTAGACAAGCATGAGAGAGTTAAAACCATATGAAATCATATTTGAAGAAATATGGCTTAAATCTAGTATGTTGACTAAAATAACAATAATGTTGGTCAAAAATAATAATCCTGATTGAAAATTTTAATCATTAGGCCCATTACTTTGGACAACATCAATAATCAGGTCTGAAAACACTGATCAAGTGCATAATAAGACAAGGAAATGATCCAGTTTTTTATTATCAAAAGTTAGCTAATTTATAGATTGAGCCATGCCAAATGGTCAATTTTGATAAACTAAAAAGGAAATAGAGTGAAATTCAACTTTATCTGAGGACTATCGCCAAGATACAATTTATAAATAAGTATTTTTTAGTTTTAAAAAATAATATTAAAATGTAAACCAAATGTTTAAAGTTATTTAAATTTTTTTAAATATTTATAAAGTTTCTAATAAAATTAATCTTGAACTTACGAAATTCAATTCATAATAATGGACGTTACTATCAAGGGAATTAAGGAAACATCCCTAGTTTAATTTTTGTTTCTTCCCTTCTCTAGTTTGAAGATAATGAATTCTAACCTAACATAATGGCTCCATCCTTAAAGTTGGAATACAAATATCCTATCTTTTAGCATCATACATTTTATTCCATACTTAGCACTGCATCATCAATCTTAGACTTGTGTTTACCCTCCAACGCAGTGTCATTTTAACAATGGTTATTTTTTTTAAAAGTAAATAAATGAAATTAATAATCAAACCACAATATAAGAAACTACTTTTGTTTTAGTTATAAGCCAATGAACAATATGGGAATACACTTGAACCAACCTACCAAGTAGCACCTAGAAAGAAGCTGAAGACTGCAAATCTACCAGCAAGAGGAAGATGCCCTAGAAGTGAAGCACATTTGATGGTTTGATTGGAATGTTATAGCATTAAAGTCTCCATCATATCATAATAGCATTAAAACAAGGAATATTAGGGTTTCTACTTGCTATTATCTCCCTAGTCTAGGATATGGACTTAGACATAACTTTATCCTTGCTTATTGAGTTTTTACCTAGACTTGCTTCATTTTGTGCTCTCCAAATTGCATAGAAGTAGCAGTTGAACGCAAGTTTGAAGAGTTTATAGTCTCCTGTTGAAGGGCTATGCGACTTAGTAGTCTGAAGAGTTACTAGAGTTGTTACACAGCTCTTGTATTGCATTCCATAAAGATTAGAGAAGGTACACTGAAAGAATAGGTGATCCCTTGACTCATTTGCATCCTTTCTTAAACTACATAGGGGATGATTTTCATTTTAAGCATTGTGGAATCGGTTCAGAGTGGATAATATATTAAGGATGGTAAGCCATGAATAGAAGGAAACTTTTAGGAGGCAGTCCTTAAACCAAATAAGCCAAAACCAGGACACCTTCAGTAGAGGAGAAAGGAGTAGCTTCCGACAAGACATGCTACAATATAAGCCATTAACGTTCCTTAACCAACACACCTGATTAGCCCTCCTTATGTCAGGGAAGTAATGAGGCAAACAAGGTCTATGTGAAGCCAGAATTTTGGAATCACAACATTAGTTCGCCTTAGTAACGATATATTTCACTAACAAATAACGATATATTTCGAAAGATATCCTAATATTGTTGAAATTATGGAAAGTTAATCTCACTTTTCAAAATAAAGTAGAAAACATGATATATGAGTATAAACATGTAAAGGAATTGTAGACAGATATGCGGAAGAAAAAATAACGGTAACTGTATATTAGGTGTGTGTCTCTTAGGTGGAGAAAAGAGAGAATTTATACACTTATGTTACCTCTCTATACCTTTAATGTAAATAGTTAAAAAAATATGTTAGTTTAATTCCAAGCTCTGGTTATTGTTAATTTAAACAAAAATTATTTTTACATGTAAGCTACATCATCTAATTTCGCTCCAATCTAAGTACTTGAATATTTTAACCATTCTCAAGATATTATTGTTTTTACATAGTATAAGCCATTGTTTTAGACAGGCACGCGAAAGTTAAAACCATATGAATTTATATGTGAAGAAAATGTGGCTTAAATCTACGATGTTGACTACAATAACAATAATGTTGGTCAAAAGTAATGATCCTGGTTGGAACTTTTAGAGCTAGTTTGTATATGATTTTATTTTAAGTTTTCTATTTCTAATTTTTAAAATATAAATATAAAAACTAAAAAAAGACAACATATAAATACAATATGAAAATCAAAAAAGTAGTATAAAAACAAAAAAAAAACAAAAATTGATAAAAACACACAAAATAGAAAAAGGCAAAAATAAAAAGTCAAACTAAATAGATTCTTAATCATTAGGCCCGTTACTTTGGACAACATCAAGAATCAGGTCTGAAAACACTAATAAAGCGCATAACAAGAAAAGGAAAGGATCGAGTCTTTGATTATCAGGAGTTACCATGCCAAATGGTCAATTTTTATAAACTAAAGGAAATAGAGTGAAATCCAACTTTATCTAAGGACTATTGCCATGATACAATTTACAATTTTTTTTAATTTTAAAAATAATATTAAAATGTAAATAAAATGTTTGAAATTATTTATAAAAAGATATAGTATTTATAAAACATCTAATAAAATTAATCTTGAACTTATGAAATTCAACTGATAATAATGGAGGTTACTATTAAGAAAATTAAGGAAACATCCTTAGTTTTCAATTTTTGTTTCTTCCCTTTTCTTTTTTTTTTTTCTGAAAAAGTTCTTCCCTTCTCTTCCTTTTCACTAGCCAGACCCTCAACCCACTTGAATCGACTAGTGACCCGCCTATCTTCTTCTACTTAAATAAAAAACCTGTTACCTTCAACTCTAATCAATGCCATATTCTGCAGAGCAATCTATACGTTGTTACCTTCAACACATCCCTACTCTTTGCACCTAGGACGAAGAGTGCAAAGTTTTTATCCCTACTCTTTGCACCTAAGACTATGAGTTCAAAGACTCTTCGAAAACCCTCCAAAGGACATGGCTACCCATACTTCTTTGAGAGGTTTAACAAGTGAAATTTGCTAAGCTTGAAGTTGGATGGGATGTACTTAAACAATTGATTATTCAAATTTTCTTTTTCGAAATACGTAGTAGTCAACGAATCCATATGACTTTTATTTTCATCAGGTGTGGCTTGAATTTGATTTCATATAGGCCTAAAATGTTTTTACAGTTTACAATCTTATTCAAGCTAGCTGCTTAAAGCCTTGAGCAAGACCATTATCATAATATACCTGAACTTTTTGGTCCGGGCATATTGAAACACTATTTACAATTAATTTTGATCATGAAAATAAGCAAATAGGATAAATGATAAGAAGCTTGGAACAAGACCATTATCATAATATACCTAAACTTTTTGGTCTGGGCATATTGAAACACTATTTACAATTAATTTTGATCATGAAAATAAGCAAATAGGATAAATGATAAGTATCAAGATAATGTCGTGTTTCTTTTTGATGATGAAGCCATGTTTTTCTCCTATTATGAAAAAAATGTATCCAGTATGTTCTTTTTCAATTTCCGCACTCATCAGCTCATTTTGCATATATTTTGATTCTTACGAGCACTAAGAAAGGATTCTGTTTATACTAGGAGATTGTTTTACAGAACATGACATTAATGGGAGTTAAAGCTAATAGGTTTTTTATTTGGGTAGAAGAAGATATGGGGGTTATGGGTCAAGTCGAGTGGGTTGCGAGCCAGGAGTGTTTTATTTATTTTTTATTATTTAAAAATACATATCATCAATATAAGTCCCACTTAGACCACTTCATCATGTTACATGTACAGACAAAACTTTTGACTAACAAAAAGTTAAAAAAGAAGATATTTATAAGATAGTTTGTGTAATTTTATAAACATTAAGAAGTGAATTAAACTATATCAGAAATTTTAAGAAGTAAAGTAGTATCATAAAAATATTAAAAAGTAAATTGATTATTTTATGAAATATTAAAGAGTAAATTGTATTTTTTTTTCAATGAATTATTATTCAAGTATGAAATTTAAAAACGTACTTATTAA
>JAOXYD010000008.1:13282033-13292330 GCA_028565735.1 Pinacopodium congolense | reverse complement strand
ACTAAAATGATAGTTTTCAAATTATAGGGACTAAATTGATAGTTTGAAAAATTACAAGGACTACCCATGATATTAACCCTATTAATAATATTAATCAGTACTAATATAATATTATTTTAAAATTAAATTCAGTATTAATACCAGTATAATATTTAAAACATTGATTATGCCATGTCATGAATTTTCATCAGACATCATCTATCTCGCAACAATCAATCAATTTGTTAGCGGTTTCTCTTTTTCTTCTTTTCGTCGTTGAAGGAACCAAATGTCTAACCAACATACCAAAACGGAGGTTACAAGAGCCCAGTTTGAGATCAATTTAGGACTTATTTAATATTTTTTTTCTTTTCTATTTTTAATAAATCATAAAAATAATTTCTACCAGTGCCATGGCCTGTTTCGTTTTTCTTGAAAAATATGTGAATGTATTTAATAATGAATATTGTCTAACAGATCAAATTTAAATTTATATTATGGTAGTGGTAAGGTAGTCAATACAAGACCAATAAAATAAATTATTTATAATTCATAAAATTAGTAAAAGTTACCGTTTCTTGAAATATTATATAATGAATAAAAATTCAAATTAATTACCTTATTTATAATTTTAGTGTGAAATTTAACATGATAAATAATTAATCAACAATTAAATAAAATGAGTAGTCGTTATATTTGTACATATCTGCAAATTTTTATAAGGTCATTACCTTTTATAACCATAAACATGTAATGAGAAGAAGCTCTTTTCCTTCTTTTTTTCAATGTTTATAAATCCAAAGTAGACATCGATAAAAAGAAGAGTTTAAAATTTAGAAGTTTAACTGGTATCAAACTGTTATAAAATCGGTATTGAATAGGTATAAAATAATAAAATGTATAAATTATAAAAAATAAGTAAAAATATATGATAATTAAATATATAATTGAAATAGAAATAAAACACTAATATCTATCAATATGTAATCAATAACAATAATTAAAATTAAAATTAAATGTAATTTAAGACATAAAAATAATAGAAAAAATTAAAATTGTGTCTCAATACTGTTATGTAATTAAATATAATTATTTTATAAAATATAAAATAATATTTATATATTATTTTTCAAGGTATAAAATTAAATTTATTTTAATAGATAAAAGTGTATTAAATGAATGAATCTTTTTTAAGAAAGAAAATAAATAGGAATTTAAAATTACATAAATTATTAATAATAAATAATTGCATAATGGTATTAGAAATTTCTTTAAAGATTAAGAATGATATGGGGCTCTCTTTTTTTAAAAAAGAAAAAAGTTTATCATTTTCAAAATGATATCATGCTCAGCAATAAATCACTGGTAATAAATGAACTCTCACCAACCCACCGTTTTTTTTTAAAATAATATTAATCAATTGAATTAGAAACATTTCTTATAACATTAGCTATTCTAAGTCCCAACCAAAGAAAACAACAAAGATCAAAACGCGAACAAGACCCCGTTTAACAGTTATAATTAATGAAACTAACTTCCCAACTTACTCTTATCCAAAGATCGAGATTCGAAAACTTCCAACCCTTTCTCTTTCATCTGGTTGCAAGGTCCAAAACTCTTACAAAAAGAAGCCGATCACCAACCACCCTTTTGCGACATAAAGGTTTCTTTTTCTCATCTCGCCAATTTCCTGCATCTTCTATAGTTTCTCATTCCTTTTTCAGAAAACATGTCTTGTTGATTTCTAATTCCATGGACATTTTCTTGTGTTCTTTGTTAAACGATTTTGGTCCGTCTGTAAAAATTTTTGCTTCAATTTCTCTATATTCAACCTTTTATTATGCCGTAGTTGTCTAATAGAGAGAGACTAGGGACCTCTTCTGCAATTGTTTGAGTGGGTTGATCGATATAGGACAACTGCTTAAGCTTCACTAACAGAGCTATCACGCAGTATCATGTGTAAGAAGACAGCTAAGAGTAGCGACGTCTAGAGGAGAGTAATGGCAAAAACTCCAATGCAGGCTAAGGCAATTGGAGAGCAGCAGCAACTGATTGAAGCGGCAAGATTACGGTGTAAGACAGCAACAAGAGGACAGTGGGAGATGGGCAACAGAAAAAACAAAGCAGAAAAAAGAGAGTTTTCGCGAGGACTGATTTTTCAGGGTCTAAGTCCAGTTATGCTGAAACCTGACTGGCTATTTAATAGAGAAGTTTTAGTATAAAATCGAACTGGTAAACCAACCGATTCTGATTCAATTTAATTGAACTGGCCAATCTGATTTTACAAACAATGGTTTTTTTCATATACATTTATATGCACACGCTCTTTCATAAGCTTTTTACTTTAGCTCATATTAGTGCAGCATAAAATAGTTTACCACAAGAAAAAGATACTATCATGCATTGTCCAACCCACCAATAAAGAGTTGGCTAAAATGGACTCTTCTTCCTATCTTGGTCCAGAACAAGAAGAAAAGTTCCATTTTGTCACAGCCAAGTTTGATAAATCGTAGGTAAAACAGAAGGCAAGGATAGGAAAGTCAAAAACCTGTACACGCTACAGAGTACAGATTGTAGTCCAGAGATCAACACACTCACTGACACAAAAGCGAAAAATTACAAAAAGACAAAAAACAAGCAAATTGTTTTGGTGTTTCATCCATTAGCCTTATACCATGTACCGCACACTTACCAGAGGAAAAAAAAATTCTTCCAGCCAGAGGGCATCAATATTAACACCCAAGACACGTGCAGGCTATGTCAGCTACTTCAGCGCAACATCATCTCCCTTGGATTCAGTCTCAGGAAGCTTTGATTGTGAGCATTGCTCGTCTCCAGAAGCACTGGATTTGATGGGTTTCTTAAACTGCACCAAGATCATTGTCATATTGTCACATCCCTCACCACCTGCTGTTGATGGCGCCAAACACCTATCAAGCACTCTCTCACACACCACAGAAAGCTTGCTTTCCTGCAATTTTTGAGCATGACTCCAATGATGGAACTTTGGAAATGTATAGCTGTATAGAGTTCAACCATGTCTATCAAGAGCCCTACTACTAGGTTAAAATGCACATACCGTGCTTAGTTGTTCATGAATGTAATCTACTAGTTGCTGACTAGACATGCAATCCCTGAAACAATCAACAAGAGTCGCAATCCAATTTCAGTAACGGATGAATTTACAGCAAAATCTTAAATGAGAGGATATATCATTGTTAATTGTCCAGACTCCGATAGTAGCTACAAATATTGCAAGAGATAAATCATATTTAGATTGTTTTTGAAACTACTAATGTTTGCCTACAAAAATAACATGCTTCAATTTGAGGAACAATGATAGCCCACTTTTTCCACTAACCCCCTTTTTTCAAATAATCTCTTTGGAAAAGGATCCAAATAGACTGTCTCCCATTCCAAATACATTAAGGATATCGAAGTTTGAAAAACAGTGCAATTAACCCATATGAAAACAGATAAGCATTTGATACATACCATATTCCATCGCATGCAAGCACAATAAAATCATCATCATCACAAAGGTCAACCTAATTGAATGAACAATTAAAGTTTAATAAGCAGGAAAATAAGGGATAATTATCAAGGTCTATGTCTAAGAGATTGATTTGTTCAGTTACATATAGTGAAAAAACATGACTTCCGCACCATGTTAATATCTGGATTTGCTGTTACAATTTGCTTCTCAGCAGGTAAAAATTTGTTCTGCTTGAACTCCATATCGCCTGAGATACATAAAAAGAAACTGCAAAAGTTAGAAAACCAAGAAGAACTAGTTTTAACTTCTATCTTTCTTTCCTTCTCTATGGTGTATGAAGGTTCATTTGCAGGTTCCTGCTCTTAAAACACACGTATGAAACACCTCAAGAAACAAATGCAAAGGTATACAGAATCGTAGGACTTTTATTACGGCAGGGCGGGCAAAACATAGTGCTACTGTTGTGTTTTCTGATATCTAGATGCATTACTGGAGGAAGTATTGGATTAGGGTCCAGAACTCTGGTTTCACAGCATAAGACGAGAGCCGAGATAGCCAGAGTCAGACGAAGAACAAACTAATTATGATGACAAAAAATGTTATTAAGGAGATCAAATAATCATGTAATACCTATAGCTCTTGCAAGATTTAAACTGCCATTGACCCGTCCTGCATGTATGAAACCACCAGCTTTTAAAATCCTCTCTCTCTCAACCTCAAGATCAGGTTTATGGTCTCTAGACAGATTATAAGCCTGCATCAAGAAAACCTTTAAATCCAATTGAGAAGTGCTTAAGGTTCTACATTGTACTGTGATAAAACCAGAGTGTAGACATTTGTATGCCTGTCCCTGAATGCAATAGTTGGCCTCAAACTAGCATTTTCAAAAGTGACCCCACAAACTGCAAATTAAAGTTGAAGATCACCTAGGCATCATCATTTTTAAACAGATAATAGGCATGCTGAATGCTATCTCTCTCTCTCTCTCTCTCTCTCTCAGAGTAACTTTAAAGTACCTGACCCATTCGAGATATCACACATCGAGAATCACCAGCATTTGCAACAACAAGTTGGTTCTCCCTTACAATTGCTACACAAGCTGTGCAACCAGAAGTTGGTCCAGAAAAGTCAGAGTGAGGGCCCTGGTCAAGAGTAAACAAGTTATTTATCATTTGCTGCCACACAACATATTGCAGTAGATCCATGATTGCCCAACCTTAGATCATGAGTAAAAGAAGTTTGAGCAAAAATCTACAGCAAATAAATTGTAAATATCATCTTAGCTTCAAATTTTTACTTAAATTCAAGCATGCAAACTAACCCCAACCAAAAAAAAAAAAAAGATAAGGCTTAATACAGAACATGGAAAAATGGATAGGAGGACATGCATGCCTTAAGGGATGGTTATATAAATGTTGCAACTAAGATTATACCAATTAATAAAAAATATAACTTAATAAATGAAAATTTTGTATGTCACAAAGAGATGTAAACGTAATTCAATTCTCAATGAACCCCTCCAAGTAGATTAAGCCACAAACTTGTAGAAACCTTTTATATTCCCAAAGTTGCTTTGTCCAGTAAATATATCATTGGGCAAATAATATTGTGCTTGGTATCAAGTGAATGGCCTCAAAAGTTTTTATCACCAATTTTTCACAATGAGTTGCTACAAAATCATCATTATGGCTCACTATCAATACCACTTGTAAAGATTTTGTTTAAATGCTCATGAGCTCTGATGGATGTAGGCACTCATAAACAGCACGTAGAAAGAAACCTAGTAGTTTCTAAAATCCGAAGGCCAACTGATTGCATTGTCAAAGTAGTTGTCTGACAGAAACATAATGGAGTTGAAGTTGAAAAAAGTACACTATTACAAAAAATAAACACAATCAGATGATTATACAATATATGTTTATAAAATACCTCTTCAAAAGGCCAATCATCTGTCTGGCCATTATTCTCACCATTCCTTGGAGACCATATTAAACCCTCTATCATGCCAGTGAACTTGTTTATTTTATCACCCAGAACAGATAATTCCCGCCATCCTCTTTGTCCACGCATCATCTCATCCATTCTACATGAACCATGTAAATTCAGATCATGAATATACATATGTCATTAAAGGTCAAAACAGAAGTCATACTCTTTACAGGATGCACTGAGGACAGATGAGTTATCTTGCTACACATCCAAAATGTTAAAAGATCACTATGGAATTGCAATATAGAAAGCAATGCAAAAACAAAGACCTTTAGCGAATGACATATAGAGTTTCAAAAAATAATTATTAACAGTGCATAATAACACATCATCCAAACAAACATAAAACTTTTAATTGAGTACCATGATTTTCATTATAATAGGCAGAGATAAGAAGTTTGCCAATCAAATAGATAAGGTAACCTGAAAAAGGCTTTCTGAACAGAAGTTCCTATATCTCCAGCTGAATAAGCTTCATTCTTAAGAACCTGTTGATGAAGAAACTTGGCGCAGAACTTTGCAACCACTTTACCTGTAAGTTTACAAGAATACCATGAGCTGCGAAAATTACAAGTGCCACTTCTTACTAATGAGAGATAGCTATCTAAGGGCCCATTTGATTCAGTTTTTTGTTTTTATTTTCTGTTTCTGTTTTCCTAAACACAATGGAAAAAACATAAAAACTAATGACTAAACACAGAAACCATCCATGATGTTTTCATTAGTGTTTGTTTTTAGAAAAACATAAACAGAAAATGAAAATAAGAAATCCAACCAAACGAGGCCTAAGATTTTCTGGGCAAAGTTGTTGACTTTACGAAAATTAATTCTCTCTACAATGCTCAAGTAAGCATCAACATGGGATATAATTAGGAATTACAAATACTTTCTATCTTTAAACAGAAAAAATAACTTTATAATCTCCCAGTTCCCAAAATTCACTGTTTATAACAGTCTTTTCACAACATCTAAATGTACCAGGACTCAAGAATCAGCAAATAATAACCAAAAAGAAAGGTCACTTATGTATAAAGAGAGGTAGAATATGTAAAACACGGCCCCATTGCCAAATTTATCAACTACCTTCCAAAAAAGATAAAGAAAAGAAGGCTTCTGTTTATGTTCTGTATTGCTAAGTTCTGATTTATTTTCACTATACCAAAGGAGAGACAAAAATATAGACCCATAGTGTTGATTGAAATTTTATAACTATATATAATTTACCACTATATTCCTTTGGTATAATGCTAGTTTTATTTTTTTATTTTTTCGCAAAACTAATTCCTCTGTTAATATTAGCATTGCTAAATGATTATACATAATAATTTTAATGTCTTGGTTGTTACTGAATATCTAAATTATCATTTTGGTCAATTATAGGCAAGCATCTTATTAAAGAAATCCTTTTTGGAAGAAAGTTCAAGCCATATTCATTGCTTCCAGTAATATTAATTTCAATTAACTCTGCTTTCCCTACACCATGAAAAGATTTGACACCACATGGAAATTAAAAACACTCATAGAAATAAATTGAAATCCATCTCATTTTTTATGATACTTATCATCTGATATTCATTTTATTTCCTATTTTTTATTTAAAAGAAGATTTGTAAGCTCAATGAATTATTAAGCAACTATTGAAATTAGATTTCTGATGACCGTGTATGTGGTGCATGCATGTGCATGAACGTGTGATTTAACACATATAAGGTCATTAGAAAAAAGTGGGGTGATCTCATACTGATTGGAAAGAATGAAAAGTTTGAACTATCAGCATTTTCAAAAAAGAAACTAAATTTCATAGTTCCTACCACTGCTCAGCAGTTGCATAAGCAAGGTGTAATATCAAGAAGAATATTTTCATCATGAACTACAGACTGCCTAGTTGAATGTGTTACCAAACATAAGTTCATATATCAGCAAACAAACTACAATTACCTTTTGGTCAAACACCTGATGACAGATGATTCCAGACTAAACTGAGATCAGTTTAATATTACTCACTTTAAGGATGTGCAAGGTTTTGAAATGCAACAGAAAATCAGGTGAATGACTGCTAAAGTCCAGCTTACCTCCATTTTTGTTTTTAAAAGCCAGTCCTTTCAACAGATACAGGAAATTTATATGGTTAAGTTATGAACAGAAGAAAAACTAGTGTGATGATTGGGACTTGACTGAATTGAAATCAGTTAGCCTTACATGCCTATTTTATTCTTATATAGGGGTAGAAGACTATATAAAATGGAGGAGAAGGGATTCAAACCATGCATGTACAAGAAACAATAAAGCCTAATTGATCACAGGAGCCAAGCTCATTTCCACGTGTCTCATAGCCTCATTAATCTTAGTGACACTAAAATTACTTGACATACTTCGTGCATAGATACATCTGCCTACAGATATATGCATTTATACTCATAATTTCAGATATAATACATCAAACAAACAAAATTTTTTCGGCAAGTTATTTTTAAACAATAACTGTTAATTTTTATGGACCCATGTCTACACTCCTTAATGAGATGGACCTACAGAGAGGGAAATTAAACCATAATTCTTTAGAGTTTGACTATAAATGTTAATAAAATATTAATCTAAAAACTTATGAAAACTATTGGATCATCTAGTCGGCTCACATAGCAAAACAGTTATGGATCCCATAATGGTAGCACAGTCCATTCATAAGTACCTGAGACATCAAATTCTTACCTCCATGGCCATCATAAACACCAAAGAATGATGTTGAAGCATCCAAATCAGGTAGTGCTGCATGCTGAGTAATAAAGGTTTGTCAGTACCCAAAAAGATATGTCAAGAGGTACTGAAAATAGATAGCACCAAAAGAAGAAATGTCACCTTTAGAGAATCTCCATAATAAAACAAGAGAATTTGCAGTAATAAGATTGTGTTGCCAGAGCTTTCTCAATAACCAAAAACTTGAAAGCATGCACGCTTTTTGACGCACTTCAACCACTGGTGGTTCTATATATTCAAAATCCATCCCAAAATTTCCAAAAATGATAACAAGAAGTTGAACAGATGATTCAAACTACATGGCATAGATGTAATAGACCATGTACTTGGCTGTTAATTTTCTAACAAAAATCACAGTAGGGATCAATCTATTAACAATTAAAGACTACGGAAGTTAACAGTAAAATAGGCCCTTTTGATTAGAGGAATTTTAGAACTTCCGTTGGAAACACAGTACTGTTATGACAGCTAGACTCAGTCCCAAACTACTTGAGTTGGAATATAAGATCCTTTTCTTCCATTTTCTGTGTTTTGGACAAGGATGGTGATTGTCAAAACAAAGTAACTCATTATGTTAATAGTTGCAGAGCCACAGAAAAAAGTCTACCTTTATCATAGTGAGAGGACAAGTTATATCATACAAACCTGTGTATCTGATTTACAAACAATGTCTCAACATAATTGAGAATCCAACAACACTGATACAAAGAAAGTTTAATGTACAAGACTTAATTGCTTACGATATTCAAAGATATCAAAAGTAGAATTAATTACTCACTGCATCTTCCATGGATGCACGCCAACCCTGCATAGAAGACAAACCATATCTTAGCCTATCATTCTCACCATCCTCTGAGAATTTCTCTGTTTTCGGAGAACTGAGGTATATGCCCATTTCTATCTGAAACAGAAGAGAAATACCAGCAGAAAATCAGAGTAGTTCACAGCAAAGGACTCCAACAAGCTCTTATAACAAAGGTAACATATCAATGCAATTTATTACCACAGCAGCACTCATATCCACAACCAGCTTGAGCATGATAACATTTTTGTTTGATGCAATAAGATGGGGTCATCTCAGCAAAACAAAAATACGCTCCTACTGAGCGAATTCATTAATGCTTGTCAATCGAGAGAAACTAGAAACTGTTTGTTATACCTCATTTTGAATCAGATTAAGTTACATTCCACTCATCAGGAAACCATATGAACAATTTGAGGTCAAGATGAAATGATCAGAAGTAATAAAAGGAGCTAATCATATATAAAGCATCACTGCTGTGGATAAATATAACTAGAAATCAAGATTCATAACTGAATTATGGGAGTAAGTACAAAAATGTTGATAAGGGCATAAAATGATACAAGTGAAGACAGACAGGAGAAGAGTGGGGGATGACTTGGAGGAAAGTAATATTAGAATATTACGCAGACATAATATGCCTGAATCAAGACAGACATTCAAAAAGAGCTGTAAGGAAGATTTTATAAGGCAAGAGAAACAAAGGGGTGTTTTGCACCACAACACGCCTATTAAGATAAAATGAAAACGATTCACTTGGAACGAAGAGACTTATTAGCTTAAATATCCTACGGCAAAAAATTTAATATCAGATTTACCCATGAGATAACCAAGCAAAATTCTTAAAAAGTTTCAATTTTTCCTACATGCTTTGCTTTCTTCACATGACCAACAAAAACGAGGAAAAAGGGAGAAAAGATCACATGTGGCCCAATCAGGCGTCCACACACACTTGAAGATCAGGAGCCAAGAGAGAGAAATAGAACCCGAATGGCCTTTAAACACGAACCGTTTTGCGAAACTAACAAAGCCCCATCAGAACTTGATAAATCCAAGAAGAAAAGGGAAAAATTGGCTCAAATAAACAAATAAAGAAAAGGACGTAAATTACTTAAAAAATGAAGAGAATTAAGAAAGCAAAGATGAGATCTTTTTTGGTACCACTCATACAAAAGAGTCGGGGCGATAACTAGGAGCAGAAGACGCTTGTAAAAAGCTCAGAGAAAGGCCTTACCTATGATCCTTCGTCTCTCTAGAATTCTCTCCGATGATTGCTT
>JAOXYD010000008.1:13258139-13268966 GCA_028565735.1 Pinacopodium congolense | reverse complement strand
AAGGCTAAGGATCTCAACATACTTCCTCTTGATGAGCTCATTAGTTCACTATTAATGTAGTATATTGGGAGATATTTACCAGATTGCAAGACTGGTATTTCATCATACCGCCTTACACCCTGTGCCAGACGGCTGTATCTCCCATCGGAAATTTCTTGTCCGAATATGATGCACAATTTCTGGTAGCTTGGTACAGTTTTAACTCTGTATGATCGAGCATCAGGGTGTGCCTGCAGCCATAATATAAGCAACAGTGCATAAAGATGCTTCAACAATAACGAAGGAGAGCAATCACCTTAGTATAAGCATCCCAAACATGATCTTCAGCAATTATCATCTGTCGTGTTTCATTCCATGAAAACCCACTATTTTCAAGAAGATTATTGATGTCATTGTACAGCCTCCTCAAGTGTTTATATCGGTTTTTAAGAACATCTTTGTCATGGTTAGATTGAAATTTGAAATTGAAAGAGGCAACAATGTCACTCCAAGCTTGGCTAATGAATGTCTGCCCCACTTTATTTCCTCGATGCACCTGCTCTAGCAACAAGTCAATAAGATAACGATCCATTGGTGGCGTCCAATACGTTCTAGTACGATCAACAACAGTAACAATTTGATTCCCTTTGGTTTCTCCTGCTGCAAGAGAATTATAATGGTAACGGTTATGCTTTTCATCCATAAACTGATAATTGGGGACTCAAATGTGGAAGATACTGATAGAGTGATGACAAGATCTAATATAATTCACGGCACTACCCATTTCTGATTCCTGAGCATATTTTATTCACAGTGAAAAAATTGACCGAAAATATAGAGACCTGATGGATTGAAGAATATCTCAAGTTCTCAAAGCAAACTATACATTTGCAGCCCCCCTTGTTGTTCAATGGAATAAGGTTGGTTCACCTAAAGAAACTACATTCTCTTGTGGGAAACGCATGAGGTTCTAGACATTCTAAAACGTACAATGAGAATTCAGTTATCTCAGAACACCTGAAGCAACTATGGGAAAGTAAGGTAATCTCAACTTGAATAAATAAGTTGTAGCTTACCATCCTTCATTCTTGAAATGCCAGCTTCAAGGTCTTTGTCACGATCTAAATCACTATGGACACCGTTCTCCGATGCATTTCCAAAAATAAGGCCCAAATTTTTGAAGTTTGACAACGTCTTCATCCTATATGCTCGTGCATGCGGATGTTTCTACATTCCAAGTAATTTACTACGGCTTGAATAGAAATAAAGTGAGGGAACAAAGTAAAAAAGACCAAATTTTACAAACCAATTACCTTGATGTAAGCATCCCATACATCATCATCTGCCACAGCCATTTGCTGTGTTTCATCCCATGAAAACCCATCTTGATTGATAATGCCTTTCAGGTCGCTATAATACTTCGAGAGTTTATTGTATCGATGTCTCAAAACTCGTTTGTTATGTTGAGGACCAAATTTTGCATTGAAAAGAGCAAGCATATCACTCCACGCTTGCTTGTTGAATGTATTATCTATCATGTTGCCTCTCCCTATTTGGTCCAGCATAAGCCCAATAAAATGCTGGTCCATAGTAGCATTCCACTCAGTCCTTGGACGTTCACTGCTCGACTGGGGAATGCTTCCCATTTCATCACCTACAAATTAAAGAATAAAATATGATTAAGATTTGTCCATGGTTGTTGAAGGTCAACTTAATAATAAAACAATTTATTAGAAATACGCTTTTTACAGAAGACAAGATGCTAATTACATACCCGTGTTTAATCCTTGAACATCGTCTTCAAAGTCCAAATCATGGCTTGATCGGCTATATCTTCCATCTGCAGTGTTATAGCCATATATGATACACAAATCATTAAAATTTAGCACAGGTTTCGTCTTGTAGGGTCGTGCATCAGGGTGGACCTGGAAGAATCTTAAGTTATTGTCAAGTGATGACATGACAGTCAAAACTTGCATAGCGTACGACCGAACATAGAAAGTTACAATACCTTCAAGTAAGCATTCCAAGCATCATCGTCTGCAACAACCATTTGTCGAGTTTGATCCCAAGAAAATCCACTCTGACCAAGAAGGTTCTTGACATCATTGTATTGCTTCCACAAATTAGTGTATCGACCTTTGAGGACATCTTTGTCATACGGAGAGCCAAATTTGGCATTGAAAACTGTAAGCATGTGAGTCCAGGCCTGCTTGTTGAAGGTATGTCCAACCCTGTTTCCCTTGTGCATCTGCTCTAACATAAGATCAATGAAGAAACGCTCCATGGTGGGCGTCCAGTACGTTCTTGAACGATCATTGGTAGTTGGGATTTGGGTACCCATTCTGGTTATAGTTGAATTCAGTTAAAAAGACACAATCTTGGAACTTGGAAGTCAGTAAATAAATGACAAGAGAAGAGAAAACAGAGAGAAGAGAGAGGAGAATTTGGCGCCTTAACAAAGAAAGAAAGAAAGAGAGTGTGAGTGGCGCAGTGAAGAACTTAACCCTAATCCCGAATAAGAACCCAATCCCAATCAATCACCCCCGGTTCCCTTCCTGTTTGGGTACACCTTATTTTTTGCGTCTTTCTTTTTATTCTTTTTATTCGGATTACACTAAATTTAACATAATAATTGAGACATAAATTAAAAATAATTTATGTGTCATATAAAATAATCTATTAAGTACACATATATATATATATATTTATGTTTTTTACAATGAAAATAGATTTTATAAACAATTTTTTTACATTAGATAATTAATCTAATTTATTTACTAATAATGTATTTTTAAAATATATAAGAGTATTTTGATTTAATAATTTAAAATTATTGTATATTTAGTTATCATTATTAAATTATTTTTTATTATAAATTTCAATCAAACATATTTTCATTTTTTTATAAGAAAAATAAAAAATACAAAAATAAGAAATAAAAATAAAAAGTAACAACAAAAAAATAAAAGTGATACTAAACAACTCATAAACTTTTTTGTATTTTTTAGAAAATCAAATCGATATAGTAAATAATTAAGGTGTTGATTCGAATTAAACTAAATTTGACATAATACTTTAGATATAAATAAAAATAATTTAGGTGTCATATAAAATAATGTATTAAGTACATATGTATGTTTATTAATCAATTATATATTATGTTAACTCTCGTAGATTTGCTATTTTAAAATAATTAATATAATATTAAGAAAAAAATAGAAAACGTAAAATTATTGTGTAATACAAATGTTGTACTAAGGTCAAATTATAGAATAACGCCATTTACATTAGGTTTTTTTTTAAAATAAATGTACAGAGCTTAATTCACCATTAAGTTTGAACATATATGGTTTTGTAAAAATAAAATTAAATATTAAGGTCTAAAAGGTATATATATAAAAGGTCGTTTAATCAAGCTGTGTTCTTTTTGCGAAGCCGGTGGCTTCCTTGATTCATTTTCTTTCGGTTGCTATTTACTAGCTAGCCGGTTTCTGACCAAACCACTGTGCAGTTCGACTCCGATTCTATGAAAAATAGTAATCAGTGGCTGCATTACTTCCTGTTCTCTCGTTTAGTTAATTATTCACCAATGTCTCAGTAGTTTCCAGACCCGACAACTCTGTAACTCTTGTCCAATTGATTCTTTTCCTTTTGGTTGATTTTTGAGCATTGGTATTGTGAAAGCATATCAGTTTAGCGGACAAACTATGGCCAATGAATTTATCTTCCAAAAAATACAATAAAACAATTTCCATTTATCTCCAGGAGAACAGGAAGGGGACATCATTTCCGTGTTGTACACTTCTTCTAGCTTCATTAAGCTTCTTTCATCCCCAACTTTGTCAAATTTCAGTATCAGCTTGTTAAAGACAAGGAAGTCTGCAGGTGCAAAATTTTGAGAGCAACTTTTACGTCCAGATGGTCTTTGCCAGAGCTTTACTTACCTCGCATCCATGTTGCTTACCAGAGAAACCAATTCAACGTTTTCTTCCTGCGGCTTCAGTTGTCCCTGAGGCTTCAGATGGCCCTCTTTTGGCCCTGCGGCTTCAGTTGGTAGTAAAGTAGCATCTTGATCAGCATTTGGAACCAAAAACAGCAGAAAAAGTGGAGTGAGTCTCAATAAGTTGCGGAGCAAGATGGCCAGCCAGAGGTTACTAAAATTTGTCCTGGTAACATGCAGTAAATGGAGGAGGAGGCCTCCACCCCATGAAGATGAAAAATGTCCCATGTTCTCAATCGACATGAGCAAAGCGAAGAAAGTGCCTTCAATACCAGCGGGACAAAGCTTGGAACAGAGTACTAGCAGAGGCATCCACTTGAGCCTTCCGATTACATGAGAGAAACTTGCATCAAACACAGCGAAGAAATAGTCTGGTATTCCCAGTCTCAAGTTCAGTCGCAATACCATCACCAAATCCAGCATCCCTGTTAAACCAAATAGAAATTGAGTCCAAAAAAGCAGGTCTCTGAAGGGATGATCTTTCAGAACATTTTGATACAGTAATGCCCCCAAGAATGATCCGGCTGCAGCAAACGAGGAAATGAAGCCAATCGTCTCCTGCACAAACTCTTATTAATTTAGGTTCATGTGCAAAAGTTGCGGTCATTCTAAATCAAAAAGCATTGCTTCAAACTTCTGCAGGACACTTCACTTTGTAGCACATGGATTCATTTAGTTCCTGGTCCTAAGATAGCATAGCATGCAAGTACATTCTACCTTGGAAAATGACGGACCGTCCTTTGAATCTGTATACCAGTAGAACAGCCCTTCGTGGATATTCAAACTTACTGCGATGGATAAGTAAATATATAAACACGGCCTCCAAACCTCTGGAAATTTCAGCGTTCTCCACATATCATTGCCAGCATCAACAATAGTCTGGTGTACCTGAGAAAGAGATGGATATTAGCTTCTGGAACTGGAAATATCAAAGTGAAGAAGAAAAGAAAGAATACGTCTCCACAAACCGAATTCTGGGTGTTGGATTCGTCAAGTATCATTCCTACCAGAGACACAAGTCCAGCTGGGATTGTCAGCAAGCCTAAGACCCCCTAAGACGGAAGAAGAATTAATCTTATTGCACATAAGGCCAATTCTGTCTAAATGGAAAAGATTGAGAAAACATGAAAATAGTGGCATGAACACGAAAACTAATAAGTTACAAGCAGCCAACCTTAGGACCAAGATGGTGGACAAAAACACCACTCAGAGAGTATCCCAGTAATGCTCCAATTGAGGAACTGAAGCTACACAAACTTTGCAGGTCAGCCGCGAGTGTAGGATGGTCATTACTGTTCTCTGCTACACAGGCATCTATAGTCACGTCTGCAATGGCTACGTACATACTTTGAGTCGTCAACAAAAAGACTGCGAATAGAAGTTGGACCTTGTCATGCAAAGACAATACGAGTGATGAGATCACGCCGATAAGTCCTGGAATAGACAAAACGTTAATTAGGCCAGCAGTTAATACATAATCACTCACAGAAACAGAGACAGAGACAGAGACTGAGATTCTCCGGATAAGTATTCTTCTCAAATCCAAAGTGAAAACAGTAATAGTTAGTGACAAATGGCCATGCATAATATTACACATTTACACAGTCAACTCCTTTCCTTGCTAATATCCTGAAGACAGATTGATGTCCTCTAGCTTAAGCACCAAACAATATTGTTAATCCATCAGATGGATACTTTTTCTCCCTAAATCATTAATGAAAGCAGATCTGTTCTTCTTGAGAGATTAGCCTACTTGGTTATGATATATAACTAACAAGAGATACGGATTTACGGATTTCATTCTTAGAACAAATACAAAATGTATTACATTTAGGTAACTTGGAAACTTTTTCCCTTTCATTTCCCAGACAGAAACCAAAATTTGTGAGCGTTCAAATTACAGGTTTCCAGCAATGTCGACGATGCAGCAACAGCATGCAGTTATACTCATCATACTTAGGTGCGATATTTAGTGTCAACGGCGCCATCGCTTTCTTCACCTCTATATAAAATCCAAAACCCATCTTTCCTTTCTGGGCTGCATTTTCCCAGAAGCTTAAGATGCCAACTGATTTTGATAGAAAGCTCCATTGTCCCTGCTCAGGAATTTGCGATTTGCATCTTCACTTGATTCACATCATTTCTAAACTTCTGGACTACCTCTAGCTCTCCAGAAATCTCATCAACAACTTTCACTCCTTGCAAGTCAACTCTCAACTACCACGCATACAATTTACTCATTTTGGGGTCTAAAATTCCCATTGATGGTCAAACGACAACACAGACCTGATCCAACTACCAATTTTGGCACAAAAGAATTAAGTGGATGGAGTTGAGCTTTATCTGAAACCCCGTGAAGAACCCATGTTTCCAGATTTGAAGAGCATAAGCGAACATGTAAAAATCGTATAGCAATCACAAGCTAAAAAGGAACAGTCAACAAGAATTGAACAAGACCTTCTGGGGAATCTAGAAGACAGATCTTGCCATAAATTTACGTGATAAATAATGGAGATGAAATAAAACTGAGAACAGCAAATTATATGCATAAAGTTACCACTTAAAACGAAATAAGGCCGCCTACGATACCCCAGAACGGGAAGCACATCTGTGAAGAGACCCCACAAAGGTTTGACAAGCCAAGGAATATATATGATCCCTTGATAAATCTGGGACTCTGATGGCTGAACCTTCTGAACGTCTTTCATGTAATACTCCGTCCCAACGCGAGCTAAAGCTCCACCCATCCCCTGACTTATTCCATACACAACAACTACTCCAAATACAAAGCTCCAATGTGTTTCACTGGCAAGCTTCTTCAGCCAATGAATTGGAGCCAATACATAGTCAGAGAATCGTCCTCTTTCGGGTTCATGCTCCTCCTCATTGGTCGGACGCAGGCTCTCAGTCTCCAACATGACTCTCGCTCTCTATCCTTCCTAACACATTAGATAGAAAGATGTACCCTTTGCTGCGGAAATTTTGACTTGCAACCCGAGTTTCTTTATTTAGAGAAGAGGGGACAGAATTTTCTTTGCCAAGCAACGGTGGAAGGAGGAGGAAGTTTTAAGGAATAATTTCTCATTACAACATCAGACCACCTTTTCTTAAAAAATCTGAATCCGAACAACTGCTGCAGACACTTACTGGTAAACTTGTGTCTTGTTAACAGGAAATTATAAACAAAACAACCCTCGAGAATTGCAAGTAGTTCAACGGTACTGGTGATGGTATTAACTGACCCTCCACTCCAGGGCATGATTATTTAGATGATTTTTGACAAAAATACAAATTCCCAAGAGGGATTAATACTAATTAATTAAATATGTTACATCTTTGAGTTTTTTATTTTTTAAAAAACGAATCTTTTTTTAAGGTCAGATGGGGTGCTTAACCAATTTCTTGCCTCTTTACATATAAAATGTTCCATCACAGCCAAGTTGACAAGTTATATCCACACGTCCCAAGATCTCATTTGTTCCACAGTATGAACACGTCTAGTTATGTCCAAAAGCTGATTGAAGAGAGTGACGAAGTTGACTAGTCTTAGTCCACGTTTATTATTTGCCATGAAGAGCGGCGGAAGAGTAATGATAATGCCACCAGCCGTGCTCAAACTTTTAATGAAGTCAATAAAATTAGATCATATAGCTTGACAGAAAGTATAGCATGACTGATTTAAAAAATTTATGACTAGTTTGGTATCATTTTTTCAAATAATTTTTAATTTTTTTAGTTTTTATTTATATTTTTATAAAAATAAAATTATATTTAATTGATATTTGTAATCAAAATTAAAAATAAGAATTTATTTTATTGAAATTTATCATAAAAATAATTTAATAATAGCAACTAAATAAAAAATAAATTTTAATTAAAACACTCACTTATACCTTAAAATACATATTAATTAATAAATTATATTTATTTTTAATATAAAAATATATTCATAAAACATATTTATTAAACATAAAAATGAGATTTTCTCGTTTATGACTTCCTGTTTATATTTTTATAAATTTATAAACCATATTTATAAATAAAAATAAAGCAAATACGTTTTTGTGTTTAAAAAACGAAAATAAAAAAACAATAACAGAAATAATAATAAACAACCCTTACTCTCCACATTTTTGTAAACTCAAATTTTCATTATAAGTTGAGGATAAGAAAACTCATTTGATATGAGAAAAAAGCAAATTTAGTTTTGTTGAATTCTGTTGTTATAAGTCCTGTAGTTAGATTATTTTGAATTTCAATTAAATTCTACTTCTCCCAAAATATTGTTATAGTATAAAATTGATATTTGCACTATAAAAGGCAAGACGGAGTAAGAATGACTTGGTTTGAGAAAATTAATTACAGAACAGTTACTTTTACTTTTTCTGAAGCACACTCTCCATTTTTTCTTTATCCCAATGCCTATTGTTATTTATTTTATAGATTATTTTGGATATATTTTTATTTTTTAGTTGTTTATCCATTCCACATTTGTTTTTCTTTTATAATTTTGTTAATACTGATTTATGACAAGTTCTATTAGTATAATATTTAATATTTTTGTTAGTCTCCATATGACATACAAAAGAGAGATGAATTATGTATTTATATTAATAAGTTATTTAAAAATTGATGAATGAATTGTCTAAAAAATATAAATATGTTACTAAGTACAATTTACATCAAACAATAATAAACATACACAATTTTAATGAAAAACACAATAATAATAATAATAATAATAAAGAGAGTAGCAATAGAGAGATAAAGTCGATTTGTAATAATTTAGTCACTAATATATTGCTAGCAAAAATATGATATGCGCTTAGGTAACTTAATAAAGCTCATTTCTTTTTTTATCATATTTGAAACCTAAAGGCTCACTTGCACGATAATCATTTTTAAGTTTGATTATAGTAGGCTCATTTACAAATTCAAGAATATCTAAAATCCCTTATAAGCTTTAAGGATACTTAAAGAATAAGATTAATCAAGTAGGTATCATGCATGCGAATATAAAGTCTAAATAAAAACTAATTAAACTTCTTAGTTAAGTTGGATCCAAACTTTAATTGGGTAGTTAGAATCCAATTCTTTTTTTTTGTTTTTTTTGTTGAGGAATTAGCTATAGAGGAGAGACATTCCAAGATAAATTATCATAATCACAATAACTAATATCACAAATTCACTTGAAAATAATCTTTTCATAGTAGCATTATTTGTTATGTTTAACTTGACGGTGAGAGGTCTTTGCTTAAGATGCCCCAAAATCTTTATTTATTTATGTATGGCTAAAAACTTAGGCTTGTTTAGTTAGAATTTAATTTTTTGTTTTAATTTTTTATTTTTTAAAATATAAAAATTAATTAAAAAAATATATTAATACGGTACAAAAATTAAAAAAATAATAATCAATACAAAAATACAATAATCACAATAAAAAATTATAATTCACAACTCAACTAAATATTTTCTTAACATCAGCCGGATAAGCTTCTCTCGTATGCAGTCTATATGAGTCATATAACCCTTGGTATAGTTTCACGCTCCAAATTCTTTTTGAAAAATCTATTATTTCTCTTCATTCAATGAAAAAAGAGTACTTTTTTTTTTTTGTAGAACATGGGTTTTTTTTTCCCCACAAGATAGAAAGGAACACTTTATTTGTCACGAGTTATGGGAAATTTAAAACGAATAAATTGTTCTGCAAATAACTCAAATACAACAAAAAAATTCATTTCTTGACGACAAAATGAACTAAGGGACATATCATACTTTCTCACACACAAATATAATTCAATTCTTTCAAAATCTTTCCAAAATTCTCTCGAGTGCCGTAAATCTTTTCCGTAACTCATATGTGATTCACTTTATTTGAATTACTTTTGATCTCTTTTAAATTGCACATGTACTCTACCTTCTTTATTTTGTTCATCTTTTGATTGTTCGATTCATTCAACTTCTTACTCATTTTATCCTTTTTTATTGAACTTAATTTTTCACATAATATTTAATTTTATGATAATAGAGTTATCAATATTACTAAAAATTCATATATTAATAAATTTTTTTTGTAATTAGTCTACTAATTTCTTATATAATTTTTTTATAAGAGTAGTTTCTTTAATAGGATATTGGCATGCATGATTCTTTTAGCTTTATGCATTTTGGCTGAGTTATTTTCTGATATATACGGTCAACGACTTTCCTATTTTCTTTCGCATTTTTAATATTTATTGTGATTTAAATAACCCATGAGATTTATATTTATTATATTAGAATTATGATACTTGCAATTATTTCATATTGAATACTTCTTTAAGGACTTCCTTTATTTAATCAAATATATTCCAACAGGTAAATTTAAAGATAGAATTGGAAAATCAACTTGGAATTCAATTTAATTCAGTTATGGAGGAAATCGATACGTAAGAAATTGTTAATTCTTTAACTTCAGCATAATTTTGTCATTAATGTTATAAAAGGATAATATATTTAAAAATATAGCCAAGCCAGTAAAACTTTAAATGTGATTAAATCGATGCTATTTGGAGAAACAAAACAAATGTAATCCTCCAAAGGTCATGGAGGAATAGAAACCGCCGTTTAGTATTGTGCTAGTCCGCCTGGAACTTTGGAATCTTGTCAGAACAGTTCTGTTAAAAAGATTAAAAAACCTCAACTTCAAGCTGATTACAGCACTCTGACCAGCTACTTGCTTTAATCATTTACCATATAGCCGCTCAAAGTCATCATATAGATTTTAATTTAGGACGTGACTTAATCACGTAGATTTAAAGTCAAGAGTCAGGATGTACATGGCATAAGTATATGTATGCACATCA
>JAOXYD010000008.1:13188523-13214227 GCA_028565735.1 Pinacopodium congolense | reverse complement strand
GAAGCCAATATGGCACATTTCATAATTAACGCCAGCACCAAATCACCATCACTGAGATATTGCTGTCCTGTGGGTGATGAGTCTCTGGTAGTTTTTTTCCTGAGTTGAGCTATGTTTGAGGCAGGGAAAACAAACTTTCTTCCCACGAACTCTCCTGGTATTGTGGGTGACATAGGCGTGTTACGTAAAGCCGTGGGTGGCGAGGATGATGACTCCAGAAATATAGGTTTAGGTGCTACTACTTTGCTGCTGCCTTCTCGAGTACTAGTCATTGATGCCCAGCTTTGGACAAATGTGCACAATGAGGATCCATCTGCAAGTTTATCTGAACGGCTCACAGTAATGGCTATTCCTCCACGGCTGAACAGTGTAAGTTGAATTGCCAACATACAAGGGGTTCAGAAACTCGGCATCGTGTTGTTTAAGGAAGGTGGACGGCCGATAATCAACGCGAGCTTCCGCAAAATAAGCCCCTTCATAATTGCACTCAACTGTTGATCCATCTTTGAGTCTCCATTCTAATGGATTCAGAGAGTCACTTCTAAGGAATTTTAAGCGTGATTTGATAAATTATTAATTAAAATTTAAAAATATTTTTATTCATTAATTTTGTTTTACGTTATATATATATATATAATTTCTATGTGATACTTTTTAAAACATGTGACATACCATGTAACATGAATAAAATTAATTAAAAAAATTTTAAACTTATTTTTTGGTTTATCAAAATATAAGAATTTCATGGATTGTTTATCAAATTATAAAGATTTAAATGATTTTAAATTCAACTATTAAATTAATTTGATAATTAAAATATAATTTTTAATAATTAAAAGTATTCATTGTAAATGTTGTATCATTTTAATTAAGTAAACAAAAAAATTTAAAAAAATAAAAAATAAAAAAAATTATTTTTTACAAATTTAATATAATATTGCATATATATAAATAGATGTGTAACATAAATATATTTATTATACAAATAATACAATAATAATTTCTTTAAGTTAATTATTTTTTATGCGTATAATAGTTTGATTTAGATATTTAATGCTAATGGAATCTTAAAAATAATAAATTGAAACTTATTTAAATTTAAATATTTGAATCTTAAATTTAAATTTATTTAAAACATGAATTAAATCATTAATTTTATATAAAAAATTAATTCAATTAGCTTTAAGATTGTTAGTTCAATTAAAAAAAATTAATGACTTAAATAAAATTTGCTTTTTCACTTTTTTTTATGAAAGCTTTCTTGTTATATTCCTTATAAAGTTCTAAACATGAGTACATTTGGTATCACTTCTCGTTTTTGTTTTTTGTTTTTATTTTTATGTATGTGTATTGGTTTCTATGATAGTTTTATTGGTTTTTGTGTTATTTTTGGGGTTTCTGTACTGTATTAGTATGTTGTCTTTTTTTATTTCTGTGATGTTTTTATTGGTTTCTGTATTGTAAAAAACAAGAAACGAAAATGAAAAACTATAGGGATACCAAACAAGCCCTATATAGTTTAAAAGTCTATATAATCAATTTTACAAATGTTTCACATTATTTTCATTGCAATTTTAAATACAAACAATTCTAACCTATTTTACTTAAATCCAATTGAAACTGAATATAAAATTTTTTTAAGCTATACAAAATCGTATTTAAATTAAATTATTATCATTTGAAAAAATTATGAACTTTAAACAATTAGTAACTTTTTATAAATACATTTACCTTACTTTTACACATATTTAATGTCATATATATTAAACTTGTAATACATAAAATATTTTTAAATTTAATTTACAAAATGTTATACTTTATTAAAACAATAAAATATTTTTAAAATAAAATTATTTTGTTGCTAAAATTTTATTTTAATTATCAAAATTATTTATTAGTTGAGTTTAAAATTATTTAAGTCCTTATAATTTGATAAACTATCAATTAGATCCTTATAGTTTGTTAAATTATCATTAGAATCCTATAATTTAATAAATTATCAAATAGATCTTTAAAATTTTAAATTAGTTTCAGTCATTAGTTTAGTATTATATTACACATCATGTGTTTCAAAATGTGCCATGTATACATATCATTATCCTACGAAAGACAAAATTAACATAGAACTCACGAATGAAAATACTTTAAAATTTTAAGGATTAATTTAATAATTTTAAAATTATAAATATTTAATGAATAATTTGACAAATTATAAAGTGTTTGATAGTTTTAACCCGTAAAAAAATTAATGCCCCGATGACTCTTTCGATAACCTACAATTTGCCTGTCGCTAATCTACAATTTTTACATCTGCCATATGTAGACCGACAACAAAGAATACTTGGTACCACCACAAGCCCTTTAGAATTGAAGCATTAATTCTGAAGTTTTTTTTTTTAATTTACCATGTTGCATGCAGAGGAAACCTCCAATTACCTGGCTCTACTAGAATGAGAGGATACTTCATGTAGTAATTTGACGTTTTAAATTCTGTGTTGTTTAGAATCCTTAAGATTTCTTGTTAGCGACGATCGTTTAGCTATTTTAGAATCCCCTATAGACCATTGCAGTCGAGCTTGTTTAATTAATTGATTTGATTCCGTGAATTTCGATCCAAGACCTCCGACCCGTTAGGCCCTAAATTTCACCTACGTAGAGCAATAACCATATCCTCATCTTTGTTCATTGAATTTACTCTTATGGTATCGGCAAGACCTGAAATTGTTGTTCAATGGTTATAGATGCTGCAAAAACACTTGGACTGGTGGATGCGTATGCAAGAAGGGTTGGTTAAGGAAGGTGGAAAGCCGGCAATCAATATAAGCTTCCACAAAATAAGACCCTTCATCATTGCAGTCAACTGTTGATTCATCTTTGAGCCTCACTGCTAATGGATAGTAGTGAATTAGTGTATTAGAGAGAGACTTCTGTAGGGAATTTGACCTTTGGGAGAACACTGAAAGGATTTCCTCATCATTTTGGCAGGCATCGGACTAGTAGAAGAAAATTATAGTGCCATATAATGGAGGCATAAGTTCGTCCCACAAAGACAGCTTAAATGTTTGAAGATGGTGAGGTGTAGGAGATGATGGTTTGATTGTTTTTCTTGAGATGATTTCAAGCTTCATTGTAGACATTTCTAAGCTCGTCTGCCCTAGCTTTCTTGAGATCATTATAGAGTGCCTCCCTATCTTATATAAAACATCTCTAACTGGTTCACCTGTCAAAAATCCTAGCCGGCATTTATTGTCGTGGGTTCTCTAAACTTATAAATTAAATAATCTTTAAGTGTTGCGTAAAAAAAAAAAGAGATAAATATTCTATAATTGTTTGGTTTTCTGCAAATTTTTATTATTCTTGATTGTATCTTCACCTGTTGAAGATATAACATAGATAACTATTTAAACAAATTTTTATAATAAAATGTCAAAATAAAATATTTATTTAAAACTTCGAATAAAATTACAGTTTAAGTAACAAAAATATAAATTTCTTTATTTTTTTTTAAAATGAAATTACTTCATGAATGTACTTGAAAAAAGGGATAATATACTTTCATTGTAAGAAATAAGAACAATAAATCTTAGATCACCTTCTTAAAAAAAAATCTTAGAAAGTGATAAAATTGGCATGGATTAAATCAAATTTAATGCAACTGCGAAATTATTACAAAAAATAACAAATTGCCAAATTTTTTATTAATAAAAGTTATTTACTAATAACAAAAAATTTTATTTCTAAAAAAATAAGTTCAATATCAGAATTAAAAATAAATCTTTGTGCAACTCGTGACAAGGTGTCAAACATATGTATTCCAATTTTGGCTTCTTGCCCGACATTGTGGCTTAAAAAACGTGTTTGACCTTGAATTATAAACCATTTATTTATATGATGTAAGCTCTCACCGACCATTAATAAATAAAAGTTCATCATGTGCTTATCCGGATTTGAAAGCACACAGAATCAGCCTCATTTTCAACTCTCTTAAGTTCTTTTTTTAATTATTTTTACAAAAATATCAAAATATTGTGTAGTGGTTGGAATGGGTAATATTTCTATTAAAAATATATATACAGTCACATGCTTTACACGAGCGAATTAAAATGGATTTATATGCAACTCATGGCATGCTATCAACCATAAATAATTCTATTTTTAAGATGATCATAATTTGTAATCGAATTTCATATGATTAATTAAAATGGATCCTAATATATCTCATAAGAGGCTAACAGGTGTATATTGCATTGATTTATATATAATTGCTTATATAAAATTGATTATTTTTTAATTGTTAGGAATAAAAAATCAAGAGTGGATTTCATATTTGAAAAGCATACTTTCTTTTGTTATAATGTTTGTCCATAACTATATTACACAAGCCAAATACCAAACAGGTAAAAATTGAGTTGTCTTACCACTAAACCTTCGAAGGCTTATGCTGTCTTTTTGCTTTGTTTCGGTGATTTTGAAATAAGCTTGTTTTTGAGCTTGCACAACTGATTTCATCTTCTAGGAGGAAGAAAATGTGTCATAGGCACTAACGAAACTATATGACTACGATAAAGCTTGATGAAAATATTTCCGTTTATTTATCACAAAGTAATATTTTGTTAATATACTAGATATATCTACCAACAAAAGCAAGATCTTTATAATAGAAAAAGATTCTAAACTTATTCTTAATTAGTTTGTAAAGTACAATTATAGGCATGAAATGATTTTATTTATCATAAACCAATATTTAAATGCAGGAATCTAAATTTTGAAATATATATAATTATTAAAATTTTCCTTAATGGTAAAATGCGTCTTTGTAAAAATTATTTTAAAAATACTTATATATATATAGTCATTCTAAAATTGACTTATATATCCTAAACTAAAACATAGGGAACTTTCAAAAAATTCAACTGAAAAAAAGACTCATAAGCATTTGCATATATAAATTATTTATTATAGAATATTCTGATTCCTTTTTAGTTTGTTATTATTAAAAAATAAAGAATAAGTTAATGTTTGGTTGAAGTAATTATTAAAAAATAAATAAAATATTTCTAATTTACAAAATAATTTGTCTTGGAATTATATGAATCCTTTTTTTATTCTCATACGTATATAGTCTAACATTGAAATTGAAACAATAGATTAATTTTCTTAATTATTGATAATTTAAGTATAATGTCACTAATTTGGAGTTGTAGGCTATTAAATGTGGCATATAATACTTAATTATATATATATATACACTTAAATAAATATATATATATATATATATACACACACAGATATCATTTTTTCCATCAGAATCTTTGCTATACTATAACAAATCCTTTACCACCTTTAGGGTGGGGCAAGATCACGGCCGAAAAGATATATATATATATATTGATAAATATGGCCGAAAAGATATTGGGCTCATGTTTTCAAACTCCAGAATTATCAGAATAATCTATTGAATTGTTTTCAAAATAAGCAAACTGCTGCAGAATATGAACACAACTCCAAGAGTTGACTTTCAAAGAATCGCATAGTAGCGACGGAAATCAAGTTAATGATAGTTGGATTTCTGAGCTCATTCTAAAGTAACCAAGTCCTGAAATTATTGTTGAATGGTTATAAATCCTGCAAGAACACTAAAACATCAAAAGAAAGTTTTTTATTATTTGGAAACTTCGAATAACAATAAATCTAAGGACGTAGAAATATTTTATCTTTTATAAAGAAAATTACTTCATGAATGTATTTGAAAAAAACAGAGAATATACTTGAAAATTATTACAAAAAATAAGAAAAAAAATCTTGGAAGGATATAAAATTGGAAAATGCAAAATTATAATGATACATTGTACATAAATAACCCATTATCAAGCTTTGTATTAAAGAAAGTTATATTATGATATTAAATAACAAACTTTTAATACCATAATTGAAAATGAACCCCTATGCAATTCTAACATGATCAAGTGACAAGTGCAAAAGCACTCTCTAGATTCCAATACTAACCAAATTGGGGTAAACACCCAACTCACAAGAGAGACCACAGATAAAAATAAAGAGAATTCGACAACAAATCTAGGTTTTTCCCGTCATCTTCAAGGGTTCCGAGTCCATCGAGGTCCTCCACCGATCTCTACAACAGTTTGCACATAGTCAGTTGTCCGTTAACTTTGTTTGAGAACTGCTTGTGAGACTTCCCCAATTTTCACCCCTTCTAATCCATGTATGCAGTTTCAGTAAAAATGTATCCTTGGATAGCCACGGATCAAAATTTCCATCAACCAGAATGTGGCTACAGAGCATCCTTAAGCATAAAACGCAAAATCCAACTAAGCAACATCTAATAAGTTAGAATGAATTGTTATGATTTTGTACTCCTTGTCCTCGTCTCTAAACTGCATGCGTTGATCTCTCTTAGAGTGACTACAAACCTTCTACATAATTCTAATGTTATGACCTAACTAGATTCCATGCCATCCTTTACTCACGAACACTAATTTAGAGGTCCTTCTACAGAAGTTGATAGGCTTTTCTAGAGTTTTGATACTTCTGAATATTCCTTTCTCTCTATAAAAAGTAAAACCTCAAGGTGAAAGTCAGATTAAATAGGATCGATTCCTCCTTTATTCTCCACTTTAAATTGTTTAGCCAATTAATCATCTCTGACCAGTTGTTATAAATGCAAGAGATGTTATGCATCCCTTGCATTAATAACTAGATCTGATCTGCATACTCACACTGAAAGAAGATGTGATCAATTGATTCATAAGCTTTACCATAGAGAGTAACACAATTGCTAAATGTTAGTAGCCCTATGGTGTCTATCTAAGGTGGATAGCCTCCCCTTAACTGCTAATCATAGGATAAAGGACATTCTTTGTATCACTTGTTTACACCACACTAGGTTGAAACATGGAATTTTTGCTTCTCTAATCCTCATTGAGTTCCTAGAAGATTGATTGGTAAATTTCCTTGATGAGTGTTGGGTCCATATAATTCTATCTTTTAGGCTAAAGGTAGGGAAGAAAGATGGAGCAATACTCTAATATACTTTTTGCATCCAATGGCCACCTAAGTTGAAAGAATTCAAGTGAAGAACCTCCTTGACTGTAGCTGAATCAGGAATAAACTTCTTAATCTCAGCAAAATTTAGGTTGTTAGCCAGACACCCCTGTAAAGACTAGTAATCAAACCTGAAATTAGTGGTTTCACAATTACCTAGCTGGGACTTCACCATTCCTCTTACTCTCTTCCTTTTCTTGAGAATGTAGGTCCTAATCTATGACAAGTGTCTTTCAGGAGAAATAGCCCAAAAATTATACCTTTTTAAGTGATATGAATGAATAGTGATTACTTGTCTTGTAGAACTCTCTATATTCTCTTAGACATGCGAACTAGGTTATTTACTCTAATTAAATGAATTTCAAGTCAAAGCATAGTCTTTCCCATTTAACTTTAACATGGAATTATCCTTCAATAGTACCAGTCCAAAGAAAAGTTTTGATGAGCTTCTAAATTATCTTGATAAGGTTTTTTGGAGAAACCATATGAGAAAATCAACATGTGCGCATAGAATTCAATATTGAATTTATTAATTGTAACTTGCCCACAAAGGATAAAAATCTATTGAACCAGTTATTGATCCTTTTCTCGTTCCTCTCAATTGAAGGGAGAAAATCCCTATACATTTGTTTTTTGTGATAGATAGGAATACCAAGGTAGGTGAATGGCAATTGCTTGATTTTCAGCCCTATCAATGTAGCATACCATGTAGAATTTTGAGTAGTAGAGGCAGATAGGAAAGCATTGCTCTTCTCTTTATTTATCTCCAATATTGATAACTCCTTAAAACAACTAAGACCATTCATTAGTGCAGTAATTGAACCACGATTTGTACCTGATAATAATAGTAAACCATCTGCAAACAATGGATGACTTATTGAATGTGTCTTACCAACACTTCTTGTCTAAGAGTAAATCAGGAAGGAGATAATGGATCTCCTTTTCTTATTCCTTTATTTCCATTCAAAAACTTTGTGGGAGAACCATTCACCAAGATATTATAGGAAGATGTGGAGATATAGTGATTTATCCAGTTAATGAAATTAGGGGAAAACCAAAAGTATGCATAGAGTTAAGGATGAAAGACCAATCAATGGTATCATAAGTCTTGATAAAATCATTTTTAACTGTACAACATTAAGGAGAAATTTTCCAGTTTTAGTTCTTGAAAAATTCTCGGGTTATGAGCATGTTATCATCAATACCTCTCCTCTTTAAGAAAGCAACTTGGGCTGAATTAATCAGTGGCTGCGCCACTCTCTTAAGTCTAGAAACTAAAATCGTGGGTATGATCTTGTAAATAGTATTGGTGCAAGAGATTGGTTTAAACTTGTTTAACGAACTAGGATTAGGAACTCTTTATACTACAGAGATAAAGGTTCTATTAATTTCTTTCAGCATGATACCATTTCCAAAAAACTCCTTAACAATTTTTAGAACTATATGTCTAATCAAAGGCCATGCCTTATGAAAAAAAAACCATTTAACCTATTCGAGCCTAGAGATTTATTAGATAAATAGAAAATAGGCATTCCTCTATCTCTTTATCTGTAACCGGTGCCACTAGCAATGCAAAATCCACATCAAAGATTTTATCTTAGATGAAATATTGTAGCTACGATATGGAAGAGATATTTCTAGCACTAGTACCTAACAAGTTCTTGTAATACTATAGAGTCTCATCCATTAATCCTGGTTAAGTAAGAGCTAGATTACTATCCTCTTTCTTTAATGAGACAATCCTATTTGTATTCCTTTTGGAAATAATAGTATTATGAAATAAGGAAGTGTTTCTATCCCTATGCTCTAGCTATTGCACTCTTAATCTTTGTTATAGGATGGAGTCATTCACTACTACAACTAGTGTGTAAGCTTCCAATGCTTGCCTCTCATTTTGCTACATCACAACATTAGTAGGGTCAGCTAAAAGCTAATCTTAAATCTTGCCCAGTTTAGCTATAGCCTCATCAACAACTCAGTGAATATTCCTATATCTCTGCCTGTTTAGCTCCTTTAATCTTTCTTGATTAGTTGCAGTTTCCTCATACAAATGTAAACCTTATGGCCCTGAACCTACCAGTTGAGACCCTTAGTGATAGCATCCTTAAAGCTAGGGTCATTTACTAGATAATTGTTAAACTGAAAAGAAAATTTCACTTTGTCCCCCATATCAAAACCTAATCCCATTAGTGAAGCTATCATGAGTTAACAAATAATAAAATTACCTAAGTAATTTGACTACCTATGTAGTAGGGTAAGTCAGGGTCAGTTTTACAAAGAACTGGTTGTGTTTTTTCAACTATTCCTAACATTGTGCAAAGAGAAAAAAATTAAATACAAACCCCTAAAGTGATAGAATTTAAATAAACATGAAGACAATTAACGAAACTAAAGTGAAAAAATAAGAAACAAATAACAAATATAAAAAAATAGGTAGAAGATACTGTCTGAATTAAGAATTACAACTGATCATCGAAAATGTAAATTATGCTATACCTAAGATTATACTTTATAGACACAAACAAGTTCTTGCATCCTAAATTCCTTCAATTTTAGATAAGTCTTTTACAATAAAAAACTTACATATAATCACGGGATAACTGAAAACAAGTTCTACAAATTTAATGGTGTGATCACATTAAGAACTGAGGAATGACTAACTAAGGTCATGATCTCACAAGTTCGGATCATGTAACCTTAAAAATCAAAATCCTAAACTAATTGATTAAGTTTACCTATAAAATCAATCAACTTATTGCTACTTATAGATTTCTCTAATGACAATTACGGATCAAAGGTTAAATTCTAACAATTGCAGTATAAATTATACTTAGGCTGACCAATCCTATTAATAAATTTTTAATTCATGGCATTAAATCTGGATTCCAATTCAATCATAACATAAATCACAATGGCCTTTCAAAACCCGTTCCAATTTTCATAATTATCATCCATAAATCCATTAAATACCTTCAAACCCAATTAAAATTAAACCAATATAACAAAAATAAATAAAAACCAATCTAAAATTAATAGGACCGTAGCTAAAAACATAGAAATCATAACGGAACTAAAGGGAAAAAGGCTAGAAAATTAAAGAAAGCACAACATATTAACATAAAACAAAGGTTTAACACATATTTAAACAAACCCAAACTAAATACATAGAAAATAAACGAAAATAAAAAGAGACAGAACCAAAAACATAAATAAATTATGGTTTAACACCTAAAACTAACTAATCTTAAGGTCTAAACATGAAAAGAAAGACAAAAACGTGAAAATATAAGCAAAACCTAAGGAAAATTTTTTTAAAACTAAAGGGATGTCCAGGTGGGAGCCAAAATTGTTGGAAATGGACTCTTCTTATGGTTATATAGGTCTTATTTAGGGTTTAGAATGTTTTAGAGCTAAATGGACAAGTTTGCCTTAATTTTGGCAGAAGACAACATTTTTCAGGACTTAAATGGTGTCATTTAACTTGAGCTGTTTAAGTCCCAGAATATGACAACTTTTACCCCTCTTTGGGTTTTATACTTTTAACTCTCCCTACATACCCCCAATTTCCATTAAATTTGGTATGTAAGTTCCTGTATGATGTTTTTTTACCTCGTAAAATTTTAGAATAATCTAAACTCTAAAAATATACTTAATATATTACCAAAATCACCTTCACCAAAACTAGAGTTGTTTGAGCTTCTCTTGCTTTTCTTGCTCCAATTCTTCTCCAAATTTGGCTCTTTCAACTAGTATTTGTGTCCAATGATCAATCCTATATTTAAACTTAAAATAAACACAAATTAGACATTTAAACATCAAAATAGGGATGAAATAATATTAAAACATATATAAAAACACTATAACATGTATTTTTACAAAATACTCCTGCACTTGAACTATTGCTTATCCTCACGTAATGACTTAAATGCTTTACTCAAAAAATCCCAACCAGAAGTCAAGAGTTATAGTGTGTTCTGTTGTCTGCACCCAAATATAAAAAGAAACCAACTTCCTGCAACACAAATTAATGTAGTAGTAGAAAGTAGGGATCATTCCCATAAGGAATTTAAATGTTAGTAGTTACGCAATAAAAGGGGGGTTTAAGTTGTGAATTAACAGAATTTAAAGGAAATAATAAATTAAAAAATAGCTAATAATAAAACAATGAGAATTTAACAATCAATAGGGATAAATCTTGGTTTACAGGCTCCTTCGTTATTGAACTTGCTTTGATCATCGACACTAAAAATAATCAATTTATCAATTAAGCATTCGTCGTGGTAATTTATTTACCTATTTTCTCTTATGTTTAGTTAATTGAAAAGTGTATTTGCCTTAAACCTTATTAATTAATAACCTAGATAGGATCTCAGATTTAATTAATCAATAACTTTACGAATCAAGAAAGTCGACGAATTGGACAACATACATATGATGTATATTTAGGCTAGAAAATTATTTTTCCTAGAATCAAGTCCCTAACATAATAGACAAAAATCCTAGTTGCTACTTTTGATTAAAAGGATTAAACGTCAACCTGTTTAATCTAGCAATTGATTGAAATAAAATAATAACTAGTTGTGTACCTAGCTGTAAAATCAAACAATCAAAGAATAACCCAGAAAATTAATTAATACTTGACGAATATATTGATTCAAATAAATAACAAAGATTTTATAACATATAGTCCAATAACTAGGATCCATAAACTAAGAAATAAAAAGTTTAGTTACCCAATATAATAAAAATCCTCCTAGCTAGTGTTTTTCTTGATTTTCTGTTGCTCACGTCTTGCTCTTTGTTGCTGCACCTGGTTCCACCTTTAGACGTCTATCCTTCGAGAATCTCGAGTCAGCCTTGGTCACATTTCTTTGCAAAATCCCGGACGACCTTTTTTTTGTTGCATCCAAAACCTATCTCCTTTGACCTGGACGTCCCCTTCTTCCTTTCTTTTCCTACGTCCCCACTCCTTTGGACTCTTTGTTCAACCCTTATTTTTCAAGTGAGTCATATCTCTTTCCTTTCTTTTGGTAGCCCACTTTCTTGATTTTTTTTGCTTCTTGGTGCAGGTCCCTTTTTCTTGGGTTTTTGGTAGCCCAATTTCTTTGTTTCAGCCCTCATGTAGCTTGGTTTTTTGCATAACCCATGATTTTTTCTTTTAGTTTCCAACCCAAGTCTCCTTTTCTGGTCAGATAAGCCCCCATTCTAACTAATTCTACAGCTTTTAAATGAAAGGCCAAAGCCCAAAAAGAGATAAACTCCCTATAGGAAATCACACTACCATAGGCTTATAAATTCACCAATTCTCTTTTACAATGATTACATGCTAAATTAGATCAAAAGGGCTTTATTTGAGGTTATAATGGAGTTAGGGTTAAGGTGAGTCAAAAGGGGTTTGAGGGGTTCTTCACAAGTATTCATAAAGCACTAAGTATACAAACGGACAATAAAATGTATTTCTAAGAATTGCACATACATAATACTACTCAACACTTATTATTGCTACTATACTTGTCTCTTTTCTTTTTTTTTTCTTTTTCTCCTTTTATTTTTGTTTTTGTTTTTTAAAAGGAAACAACGAATAATAACAGCATCTAAATACATCTATGAGTAGAAATATCTGTAATCTCGTCTCAAAGACAAAAAATAGCCAAAAGTCCAAAAACTAGCTAACTTAGCACTTTATTAAACTTGTGAATAGCTAAGGCTAATGGGGTTTTATGTTTTAGAATGGGGCATTTTCTTTAAGAAACAAAAGGGATAAAGGCTCAAAGGGGTTTGTAAGGGGAAATATGATAGGTGGATCATTTAAGTTAAGGGTTAAAAGAAAAAAGGCCTTAATTATTTCTATTTAGCATGCATATAGTATATTCAAACTGGTTTATAATAAGGTCTGAAGGTAATTACCTAAGGGAGTATCACACATAACAAGAAATGAAATGAATTTGTAATGGAGTCATATAGGCTTAATTGAAAATCCATTATGCTTCTATACATTACCTAATCACTCAAGCATCAATTTCTGAGTAAGCTTATATAACCAACTACTTTAATCTTTCAACATGGTTCACCTTCTATTCAATTGGCCTAATTAAACTTTAAGCATACAATTTAATTTCATTCCAACTACTATGATAAAATTTCATGGTTTAATACACATCACTTGCAAATTAAAAGACAAAAAAAATATATAAACAAAGAAACAATAAATTCAAAACACATAGTCCTACAAACATTCATTGTTTACCCCCAACACTTAATCTACATTGTCCTCAATGTAGGCGCAAAAAGAAAAACACATGAAAATAATGAAAATAAAGGAGAAAAGGTTTAAGAAGCTTCTCTGTTAATGCATCAAGGCGTTGGAGGAAAAAGGGGTTGGAAAATTTTCTTTGATGTGGGCAAGATATAGGATGTACAGCTGGTCTAAGAGATGTCAAAGTGTATCCATATCTTTCTTCAACTACGAGGCCCATCATATACAAACACTCACAATCCAATGGTTCCATCTCACAAGCAACTGTGAGGTTAGTATTATCAACATCTAAGACTCCAATATTAACAGCAAGTTAAGTGATGTATGAGCCTAAGATTAAAGCTTGATTCTATTTTTCCAAAATGAAATTCATTTGAGTGAGAATCCAAAAACCCCAATTAAGTTCAACGTCGTTTTCCATGTACCATAAAAAGAAGAATTCATCTTTGGATAATATGTCAGTAGTTTTTCTACGACTAGAAAAATTGTAAACTAGAAAACGATGCATGTAATTCAAGGCTGGTTTTCATAAAAAAGAACTTTTGGGACTTTAAGGGTTATATTTTTCAGGGTCAACAGACCATACTGGCCACAAGGCATATAGATCAAATTCAGCCACATAATCACAACAACCATTTAAAAATGCATCACTTTTAGACACAGAAGTTGTCATAAATTGCATTGCTCCACATAATGTAGAAACAAAAAATGAGAACCACTTATTCATTAGCCTACATTCAATCATACGATGTGTAAATAAGTTGAAGTTTGAATCATCTAATTTGAAAAGAATCGTGGCATAAAATTCCTTAATGAATTCCACATATGTAGGGTAGCGAACCTTAGTATAATGAGATCATCTCATTCTATACGCATATTGTTCAATTTTATCACGAATATTCAAAATTTCCAATGTAGCATCATCTATATATTTGCATGGAATGATATTTCTATCACAAATGATGTCAAATATACCCTGATCAATTTTTTAATTAAAAGAATTATATTCCTCAATTTTGGATTGTAGCCTACTTCTAAAAACAACAGTTTTACCTTTCCTTGTGCGGCTTTTGGTTTCCGTTTCTGGTTCTTCCTCTGCCCCTAGGTCAACATCTATGTCCGAGTGCTCTATCCTTATTGGAGCTATTGTGTCTGCCTTTGCTACTTCCTCTTCTTCTTGGTTCGATGACTTGGCACTTACTTCTTATTCATGCTGCTCTTCACTTGTGTGGGAAGAACTAGTTTCCTTAGGGGTTGTAGATGGCTGTACAGCTGGTGATAAGGGTGGACTATTTTTAAAGGACAATGATGGTGGGCTATCATTAATATGAATAGGGTCGCTGGATTGTAGTGCAGCTAAAATTGTTTAGTGATGCTAAAGGACTGTAGGCGGCTTGAGCATCTTGGTTCCATTTTTTGGTTATAAGGTGTGTTATAGGGTAATGGTAATGGTCAGAAAGTGTGAAGTTGGGGAGGTGGTGTTGGTTTGTTATTTGGAGTTCCTATGAGACAATATCACAAACAGGTTGTGATCTAGTGGTTAGGGTGTCTCGGCAAACGGGGAAGTGATGGATGTTGTGGGTGTGGGATGGTTGGTAAGTGTCAAATAGGGATTGGAGATTGGGTAGGGGTTGGTTGGTGGGTGAATTGCTTTTGAGGCAATTAGTAGAACACCAGGTGGGCGAGATATTTAGGAGGGCAGAGTTTGGATAAGGGTGGTGTAAGTGGCAGAGGATGGGGTTGGCTGGCGATTTTGGAGAGTTGGTAGGCTTTGGGGGTGTTTGGGGCTGGATTTGATGGTTCTTTAACAATTAGTTGAACACCTAGAGAGCAAGTGTGAAAAGACCAAAGCTAGAGCGGTTACTGGCTGGGTTTTGAATGAGGTAAAGTGTCGAACACTTTGCGGGCAAGGTTATAGTGGGGTTATGTTTTAGGTAATCAGATGTTGGTTTGTGCTTAGTAGGTGGACGATGAGTGGAGAGTAGAGGAGTTAGGAGGGTGGGATGGTGATGGCTGAGGGGTAGTGAGGCATAGTGGTGGTAGGGAAACTCCAGTGAGACGGGGAAGAGGTTTCGATGGGTTTATGATGGCGATGGTTTGATGATACCAAGGGAGAGGGACGATGGCAGTGGAGGTTTTTGTTTTGGGTGTGGAGCGGAGCAGATAGGATGGATGGCATGAGGGCTTGGTGAATAATGATGGTGGGTGACGGTGGCAGGGGAGGTTGGCCAATGATGGCTTAGTGGTGGTAGAGGACAGGGGACAGAGGTGATAATTAGGGAGTTTGGGAAAATGGGATTAAGGAAAAAATTCAATAAATAAAAGAATGAAATAAAGAAAATCAAACAAATTTTAATAATAATAATAATAATCATAATCATAGTAAATATATATATTAAATTGTAGTGACCTAGTCTCAAATTATGCCTCCTGTCACTATAGCGACAGGCGTAATAAAGAAGAACGCGTTTGATTTTTGATAGATTTTTTATAAGGATAAATTAAATAAAACTAAAAAAATTAAAAAAGACTCAAATTAAAATAAATATTGAGGTGCCTCTCAATAACGCTTCTTTAACGTCATATTAGTTAGACGAAAAGAAAAATCGCTTAACTTACTCAGAGTAAACTGGCTCAACCAGTTCAATTTCTTCCGCAGTTTCAACCTGTAAATTCGCATAATATGGTTTCAATCAGTATCCATTAACTTTAAATACTTTAAAAGTGCCTAAACTTTGAATTTCTACTGCACCATGTGAGAAAATATTAGTATCAATAAACAGGCCTATCCATCAAGAGTGTAATTTACCAGGAAAGAGCTTTAATTTAGAGTGATACATAAGGACTTTTTGACCTATGAAAAATTCTTTTTTATTTAAATTTTATGTAAAGATCTTACTCTTGTCTTTATAAATTTTAGCACTTTCATAAGCATCATTACGTATCTCTTCTAATACTTGCAATTGTAATTTTCGATTATTTCCAATCTCAGTTAAATCCCAATTACATTGTTTTACAACCCAGTAAGTCTTATGTTCTAATTTTACAGGTAAATGACAAGGTTTTCCGAAAATTAACTTGTATAGTGACATACCAATCGGGGTTTTGTATGATGTCCTATATGCCCACAATGTATCGTCTAAACGCAAACTCCAATCTTTCCTATAAGCACTTTTTCCAAAATTGATTTTATTTCTCAGTTAGAAACTTTAGCTTGTCCACTTGTTTGGGGATGGTATGCTGCTGAAATTCGGTGTGTAACGCCATATTTCTTCAATAGAGCCCCAACAATTCGGTTACAAAAATGAGTCTCACATTCACTGATTATTACTTTAGGCACTCCAAACCTGACAAAAATTTGAGACTTGACAAATCTACAACAACTTTAGCATTATCAGTATAAGTAGCCTTAGCTTCAACTCATTTTGATACATAATCTACAGCGACAAGAATATAAATCTTACCAAAAGAAGAAGGAAAATGGCTCATAAAATTTCCTTCCCCATACATAAAATATTTCACATACTAGGATACTTGTGAGCGGCATTTGGTCTTTTTATCCTAAACCACCTATTTTTTAACATCGATCACAAGACTTATAAAATATGTAAGCATCATAACATAATTTAGGCCAAAACCAACCATATTCAAGCACTTTATAGGCTATCTTTTTTGGACCAAAGTGTCCACCGCATGCAAAGGAATGGCAAATTTTTAATATGGAGGGAATTTCATCATTAGACACACATTGCCTAATAATTTGATCACCACAATATTTCCACAGATGTGGCTCATCGCATGCATAATACTTAGCCTCTCTTTTAATTTTATCCTTTTCAACTCTTGACAACGTAGTAGGCAAAGAATTGGTAACCAGAAAATTAACTATGTTAGCATACCAAGGTGTTACCTATTGGGTGGTGAATAAATGCTCATCTGGGAATTCATCTTTCAAGTTGTTTGAAATAGTTTCTAGACAAATGTGACTGAGATGATCTACAACTAGATTTTCAGTTCCCTTTTTATCCCTAATCTCCACATCAAATTCTTGCAATAGTAGAATCGAAGGAATAAGTCGTGGCTTTGCTTCCTTTTTAGACAAAAAATATTTCAATGTGACATGATCCAAATAAACTATAACATGTGTGCCCAATAGGTATGAACGAAACTTCTCTAACCCAAAAACAACTGCTAGTAACTCTTTTTTCATTGTTGAATAATTTTTTTGACATCATTTAGCATCATGGAAACATAGTAAATCACATGTAGCGCTTTGTTCCTTCTTTGCCCTAAAAAAACTCCTATAGCATAGTCACTTGTTTCGCACATTATCTCAAATGGAAGACTCCAATCAGGGGGTTGGATTATTGGAGCTGAAATTAGCTTCTCTTTTAATTCATCAAATGCGTTCCTACAAGCTTCGTCGAATTTGAACTGCCCATCTTTTTAAAGTAACTTGCATAAAGGTTGGGTGGTCTTCGAAAAATCTTTAATAAAGCGTTGATAGAAACATGCATATCCAAGAAAAGAACGAACTTCCTGCACACTAACGGGGTAAGGAAGAGCTTTAATAATTTCTATCTTAGCTTTATCAACTTCAAGTCCTCTAAAAGACACTATATGCCCTAAGATTATCCCTTGATTAACCATAAATGACATTTTTCATAATTTAGAATCAAGTTATGTTCAATATATCGCTTCAAAACTTTCTCCAGGGTAATCAAGCAAGTATCAAATGACTCACCATAAACTGTAAATTCGTCCATAAAAACTTCAATACAGTCATCCACATAGTCAGAGCAAATACATACCATACACCTTTGGAATGTGGTGGGTGCGTTACATAATCCAAATGGCATTCTTTGATATGTAAAGGTGCCAAAAGGACATGTGAAAGTTGTTTTGTCCTGGTCCTCTGGTGTAACAGAAATTTGATGATAACCTGAATAACCATCTAAACAACAATAATGAATTTTTCCAGTAAATTTTTCAAGCATCTAGTTAATAAAAGGAAGTGGAAAATGATCTTTACGAGTAACAGAATTTAACTTCCTGTAATCTATACAAACCCTCCACCCATTTTGCACAAGGATGGTACTAATTCCCCGGAATCATTCTCTACTACAGTCACTCCCGTTGTCTTATGAACCACCTATACTGGATTTATCCATTTACTGTCAGACATAGGATAAATTATCCCAACATTTAGTAGCTTCAAAATCTCCTTCTTGACTAACTCCATTATTGGTGGGTTCAATCTTCTATGGGATTGTCTTGTTTCTTTAGCTCCATCTTCTAATAAGATCCTATGCATACAAATTGATGGGCTAATCCCCTTTAAATCTTCCATAGTCCATCCAAAAGCATCTTTGTGATTTTTCAGCATACCCAATAATTGTTTTTCCTGCAAAGATGTTAGTTACTCGAAATAATAACAGGAAGAGTTTCATGCTCACTTAAATACACATATTTCAAGTTATCTGGGAGAGCCTTCAATTCCAATTATGGGGGTTGCATAAGAGATGGTAACAAACTTTGAAATATTTCTAATTAACTCCAGAAAACATACATGTTCCTCTAAATATTTGCTTCGCTATAAAATATGGATAGTGTTATCCATCTCCTTAGGAATGACAATATAATCGGCCAATATTTTGCCTTTATGGGTATTAAAACTATTTTCCAATGTAGTTTGCAATTTATCTGGTCTATCTAGACAGCATGTTTTATGCGCTAAAGTATCAATAAACTCACAGAAATAAAAGATTGATTATCATTAGAAAATTTCATGCCATCATAAATATTAAATTTAATCACATCACCATCGAATTCCATAGGTTAAAGACCCATCATACACATCAATTTTTGTTTTATAGGTTTTAAAAAATGTTCTTCCTAATAAAATTGGGATTTAAGGGGATGAATCTTTATTACCCATCTGTAAGACATAAAAATCCGTAGGAAAGATCATATTGTCGACTTGTACTAAGACATTCTCCAGAACACCCTTAGGATAGGCATTAGAATGATTAGCAAGTTGAATTATGACACCAATTTCTTTTAAAGGCCCTATGTTTAAATATTCATAAATAGATTGAGGCATAACATTAATTAATGCACCTAAATCCAACAATGTTTTCTCAATTTTTAGATTACCTATTTTACAAGGGATTGTAAACATATATGGATCTTGACACTTAGTAGGTAGCTTTTTTTGAAACATAGCAGAAACAGTCTCACCTAATCGCACCTTTTTATTTCCACTTAATTTTCACTTTGAGGTATAGAGTTCCTTAAGAAATTTATCATAACGTAAAATTTGTTTAATAGCATTAAATAAAGTAATATTTACATGTATCTTACAACAGGTCTCCATAATTTCTTTCTCTTGCTCCTCCTTCTTTTGCTTAGCAAAACAACTAGGAAAAAGAGGTGGCACACTGAACTTAGGCGCGATAATGCAAGAATCACTTTTTTTCTCTTTTGACTACTTTGGACCTTCTTTATCTACTTCTTCTTTAGCCTCTCTCTTAGAAACCTTTGGGGTAGGTTCCTTTAACTCTTTTCCACTTCGAAGTGTGATAGCACAAGAACTTTGCTTCGAATTCACCTTAGGTTGGGAAGAACTTTGTTGTCCCAAATTGTTGCCATAACAAAGATTCTGATGATCTCGTCAACCCGGATTATATGTATTTGAAAATGGACCATACTTTCTTTGGGGTTGTCCAAGATAACCACCCACTGCTTTTGCTTCTTCAACTTGATTTTCTTGTAGAGTGGGACACATATCCGTGGGATGGCCAACTATAGAGCAAATACCATAAGCCTTAACTTCCTCTTTCTTCGATACTACAATTTGGCGCACCAAAGAGGTAAGATCATCTAATCTTCTTTCTAATGATGAGACTCCCATCTCATTAGCATGCCTTGACCCATAATCATTTCGAACTCCAAATTGTTGAGAGTTAAAAGACATAATTGATATTAAATCCCATGCAACTACTGGTGTCTTATCAACTAGAGCTCGTCCACTTACAGCATCAATCATACTTCTTTCAGTTAGTAAAAGACCTTTATAAAAATATTGGATAAATAACTGATCATTGATTTGATGGTGAGGGCAGTTTGCACACAGCTTCTTAAATCTCTCCCAATATTCATATAAGGACTCTATGGTGTTCTACTTGATACCACATATCTATTTTCGGATATTGGTGGCCTTGGAAGCTGGGAAAAACTTCTCTAAAAATAACTTCTTTATCTCCGCCCATGTTGTAATACTCCTAGTAGGCAAATAATATAATCAGTCTTGGGTATCTTGTTTCAAGAAAAGGGAAAAGCCCTCAGTTTTATCTATTCTTCTGTGACATTTGTAGGCTTTATCCCCAAGCAAAAAACATCAAACTCTTTCAACTGTTTATAAGGATCAAAAACTGGGTAACAAGTGAATCAGTTTTGGCTTCAACTCAAAAGTTTTATTATCACCCATATTCAGAAAATTGATGCAATGAGGCTATTGGCCCTCTGCTAGAGTAACCAATTGGTGTAGAGTGTAATTGGCAGCCATGTTTCTTTCTCTCTATCATTCTTCTCTTAGTGCTCGTTGTCTTTCTGTGCCTGTTTTCTTAATGCCTTTACTGTTTTCTCAATTTCAGAATTGTACTGTAAATCTTCAGATTGACTCGAACGCGTAATGTACATAAACCATAAAAAATTTCTTGGCAATGGTGCCAAAATTTGGTGTGTGCTGTCACCTACACCCAAATATAAAAAAAAAACCAACTTCCTGCAATACAAATTAATGTAGTAGTGGAAAGTAGGGATCGTTCCCACGAGGAATTTAGATGTTAGTAGTTACGTAATAAAAAAAGGGGTTTTAAGTTATGAATTAACATAATTTAACATAAATAATAAATTGAAAAATAGCTAATAATAAAAAATGAGAATTTAACAATCAATAGGAATAAATCTTGGTTTACGGACTCCTTCGTTATTGAACTTTCGTTGATCATTGACACTAAAACTAATCAATTTATCAATTATGCATTCGTCATGGTAATTTATTTACCTATTTTCTCTTATATTTAATTAATCAAAAAGTGTATTCGCCTTAACCTTTATTAATTAATAATATGGATACGATCTCAGATTTAATTAATCAATAACTTTACGAATCAAGAAAATCGATGAACTAAACAACATACATACAATGTATATTTAGCCTAGAAAATTATTTTTCCTAGAATCAAGTCCCTAACGAATTAGACAAAAATCCTAGTTGTTACTTTTGATTAAAAGGATTGAACGTCAATATGTTTAATCTAGTAATTGATTGAAATAAAATCACAAAATAATTACGCACCTAGCTGTAAAATCAAACAACCAAAGAATAACCCAGAAAAATAATTAATACTTGAAGAATATATTGATTCAAATAAATAACAAAGGTCTCACATCATAGAGTTCAATAACTAGGATCCGTAAACCAAGAAATAAAAAGTTTAGTTACCCAACATAATAAAAATCCTCCTAACTAGTGTTTTTCTTAATTTTCTGTTGCTTACGTACTGTTCTTTGTTGTAGCACCTGGTTCCACCTTTAGACGTCTATCCTTCGTGTATCTTCAGTTAGTCGTGGTCATGTTTCTTTGCAAAAACCTAGACATCCCTATTTTCGCTGCATCCAAAACATATCTCCTTTGACTTGGACATCCCCTCCTTCCTTTCTTTTCCACGTCCCCACTCCTTTGGACTCTTTGTGCAACCCTTCTTTTTCAAGTGAGTCATGTCTCTTTACTTTCTTTGGCGGCCCACTTTCTTGATTTTTTTGCTTCTTGGTGTAGCTCCCTTTTGCTTGGGTTTTGGCAGCCCAATTTCTTTGTTTCAACCCTCTTGTAGCTTGGTTTTTTGCACAGCCCATGATTTCTTCTTTTAGTTTAGCCCAAGTCTCCTTTTCTAGTCAGATAGGCCCCCATTCTAACTAATTCTACAGCCTTTAAATGAAAGGCCAAAGCCCAAAAAGAGATCTTTAAAAATTCTGCTATCGTCTATTACACAGGTATCACTGTATGAGGCCATGTGTAGTAATGTCTGGCGCCCCTAATTCAGCTTTTCTTGATCCAAAAATTACCCTGATATAAAATATGACTAAATTCCATTGAATATAGCTTCAAGCCTCCAAAAACATAGAAATAAAACACACAAAAAGATAGAAAATAAAGGCACTAAAAAGTTAATTAAGCACAACATAAATCAATTAATGGTTTTAATCCAATTCACAGATTTTAACTCTATCATGATCAAAAATAAGGAAATCACATGCAAAGTACATAATTAATGAAAAAAAAAACCCAATATGCATAACATCTAGCATTTAAGCTATTTCGCATAAGTTACCACATAAACTAGTCAAGGATAATTAAAATAACCAAAAACAACTAAACTCACAACACAATTTAATTTTTGAACAATATTTAGGAGTTCACCTAGCCTTTTATGCGAGATCAAACATCTTGTCATTAATGACCTTGATTATTCAACGAGATGTTCCTTCTAACTTGTTTGGGATGTTATTTATCTTTTTCACGGGAGGTTAAATATTTTGTTGTAAAAACTCCCAGGTACTAGGCTAGATCACCCTCTCAAATGGTTACTAACACCACTCATAAACTTCAAGCTTTTCATTTGTTTGAAGCTGATGGAGTAAAATTTACTTATTTTATTCAACAACGCAAATACACATTTTTCTTTTCTTTTCTTTTTCCAAAACTTATTTCAATCAACCCATTTCACATTCATATGATACACTAAATATCATAAAAATAGATCACCAAACACATAAAAAGTACTCCAAAGAAAAGAAAAGATGAAAAAGTTAGCCCCATTTCAAGATTGGAACCAAATTTATCAAGTTCAAAGCATTAATTTCCTTCAAGTACTACAATTCACTATCAATTAAAGGTTAAAATTATTTTAACCTAACATAATCAAATAACCACTATTGGATTCACATCAACTTAAGTGCAGAAAAATTTGAACTTTGTCCATCTCCACACTTAAAGTGGATATTGTCCTCAATGTACCAAAAATAATGAAAACATAAAGTGGATGGAAATACGAGTACTCCCCTGATGAAGTGATCCATGAAGTGCTTAACGAAGAGATAGATGCTCCCACTTTTGGCTCCTACAAAACAAAACAAGAAGAAAAGAAGCAAAAGTACTTAAACAAAAGCAACTAAAGATCTATTTAACCAAAAAGAACAAACACAAAAACTTAAAAAAAAAGATTGAGTTGCCTCCTAATAAGCACTTATTTTAGGTCTTTATCTTGATCCCTGTTATGTACATCATCTAATATTAAATAAATGTTTGAGTTCAATAGGAAGTATGTTCAATGTCTTCGATGAGCTTAGAACAACTTCCCTTTAAATGGACTCTAAACAATATATTTTAGTTGCTGTTGATTATGTTAGCAAGTAGGTAGAAGTAGAGGCATTGCCCATAAATGAGGCTAAAGGTGTTATTAAGTTTTTGAAGAAGAACATTTTTACATGTTTTGGCACACCTAGGGCAATTATTAGTGATGAAGGATAACATTTTTACAACAAACTTTTTGATTCGTTATTGGATAAGTATAGGGTGACCCATAAGGTTGTCACACCATACTACCCTCAAACTAGTGGGCAAGTTAAAGTCTCAGACAGGGAATTAAAGAAAATATTAGAGAAAATTGTTAATGCTTCTACGCGGGACTAGTCTTTAAAGCTAGATGATACACTTTGGGCATATAGAACCGCATTTAAGACACCCATTGGCATTTCACAATTCAGGATAGTGTATGGCAAGTCTTGTCATCTTCCAGTTGAGTTAGATCACCGTGCATATTGGGCTACAAAATTTCTTAAATTTGATTTGTCTTTTACATGTGCTATGCAACTTATAAAGCTTCACGAGCTTTAAGAGTTTTGTTTGGATGCTTATAACAATTCGAAGTCGTATAAAGCGTGAGTGAAAAAATGGCATGACAAGAAGCTCCTTCACCAAGACTTTAAGGTAGGTGACCAGTTATTAATTTATAACTCCCGTCTCCGTCTGTTTTCGGGGAAGCTTAAGTCAAGGTGGTATGGTCCATTTGATATGATTCAAGTCTTTCCATTTGAGGTTCTTAAGGTAAACTGAGGAAATGAAAACCCTTTCAAAGTAAATAGACAATGAGCCAAATTGTACTTGCCCAAGTTTGTGGATGAATCCGAGGAGCACTGTACCCTCCATGGTTCACCATCTTGTCTTCCTTGATCACAATGCATGCTTTTTAGTAGGCCTGTAGTTTTATTTTTATTATATTTTATTTTTGTTGTTTCCTTTGCAATTCTTTCTAGTTTACTTTCCATTTGAGGTTCTTAAGGTAAACTGAGGAAATGAAAACCCTTTCAAAGTAAATAGACAATGAGTCAAATTGTACTTGCCCAAGTTTGTGGATGAATCCGAGGAGCACTGTACCCTCCATGGTTCACCATTTTGTCTTCCTTGATCATAATGCATGCTTTTTATTAGGCCTGTAGTTTTATTTTTATTATATTTTATTTTTGTTGTTTCCTTTGCAATTCTTTCTAGTTTAATGCGTTTATTTGAGTTGTGTTGAGTTTTCTTTAGGTTTTGCATGGTTGGTGGCAAAGAGTTCTTAGCCTTTTTTTTTTTAGGGAAGTTCCTCTTTCTCTTTTCCTACCCCTTTTGCTTAATTGTGAATTTTGAACATTAGGGACAATGTTCATATTAATTGTGTAGGGGATTGAGATTATGTGTATGCTGATGTTTGTGATGTTGATATTGATGTTAAGAGATACACACTTGAATGGTTACGACTCTTTCGGTAGCTAACTTGGGTTCCATTTTTAAAATTTTTGCACTTGAATGTGATCAATTTGACTATATGATTTTGTCAAAGTAGTTGGAGTGAGAATTGAGTTGTAAGTGTGAATCTAGATTAGGCAGCTTGAGATGATAGTGAACCATATGGATTGACTGAAGTAGTTGATTACATAAATTTAGTCATTAACTGATGCTTGAGTGATAAGGCAATTTATAGAAGTTTGATGGCTTTCATTTAAGTAGAGGTTTTGAGCTATATGACTGCATTTCATAGTCATTTATATTCTTTGATGTGTGTGATGCCTCTCTATGTAGATTACTTTTAGAACTTGCTTTGACCCAATTCGATACTGCTAGTTGCATGCTTTATGAACACGATAAAAGCGTTCTTTATTTTTAACCTTTAGCTTAAATGACCCACTGAGTCATATTTCCCTTTGCAAACCCCTTTGAGCCCTCGACTTTGCTTGTTTCTATATTAATCACCTTGCATTGAAACCTGAAAACCATTTAGCCT
>JAOXYD010000008.1:13147988-13178440 GCA_028565735.1 Pinacopodium congolense | reverse complement strand
AGCTCAATTAATTCATTAATCACTTATCCAGAGCTGGATTCCACAAATTTATAATTTTTAATAATTTTATAAATCATTTTATAATTCAAAATTGCAAGGTTCAAAGCAAAATTATGATAGTTTATTAATTTTATCTTTTCATTAATTAATTTATATTGTTTATTGAATTTTTCGACAACCTAGATAGATTTCTCGGATCCTAGATTATCTTTTACTCTAATCTTAGTTGATCAGGATAAAATTAGAACTTTAAAATAGTCAATAAACAAAATCAAACCTTATTACATGCATTCAAACTCTCCTAAAACATTAAAACACAAATTCGAAACTAGAAAATGGAATTAAGCACATATAATCATCAAAGCATATAAAACATGTATCTTAAGCCACATACTTTGATAAATCTACAAATATAAGCTAAAATAAGTAGTTTAGAAGTTACAAAACATGTTTAAAAAGCTTCTGGACAAGTCTTGAACTTCTTAACTTGATCTAGACAAAATCACAGCTTCGAAATCCACAAGATCTAGCAAGAAAATCAAAGAGCATTCAAGAATATACATATAAGAACATAAACTTTGATTAATCCAAAAAACAGGAGAATATAAGTAATAATATGAGTTAGATAACCCCTTATAATGGATTAGAAACTCATATATATGTCTCAACAATGTTCTCCAACAAACAGCAACTCAAAATGCACTCTAAAACTTAAATTACAAGTATTTGAAGCCTAAACTATCTAAGAAAATGTAAGAGAGAAGCAAGAGCTTCTCTATCTAGGAGTTAAATCTAAAATCTATAGGTTAGATGCGTGTTTCTATGTTCTTCTTGGTTGTATGCAGACTCTGGAGACCCCCATATGCTAGGAGACAGAGGGGATAGGGTAGACACATACTTCAGCCGTAATTGTAGAGATATGGAGTTGATATTGTTGATTGATCCTATAATGGTAGGCTGACTTTGAGCACAACGACGGGCTACAGGGTGCCACTATAGGTCAAATTCTGTTTCTTAAACAATGGGCTGTTCATCTTTCAACGGTGGTCCAGCAGGGTGCCGTTGATGGACAGAAATGAGAGACTTTCTTCTCATTTGTACTCCAATCTTTATCATCAAGTTCCATTCTGTAAATTAAATATCATAAGATATAAATTTAACAATTAAGCACTAAATTAGGGGTTATAATTCAATAAATTAACCATTAACACTATTAATTTTACCCTTAACAATTCCCCCACACTTAAGCATTTGCTTGTCCTCAAGCAGATTATTTCATCATCAAGTTCATAATGGTTTACTATGATAAAAATAATGGGCTTTAAACTTGTTGATTTAACATTCTCATCCTTTTTTAAGAAGACAAAATATTGTTAAAAATCATAATTCAAATAATAGACAAGGTTAGAAACATACCTTATGTTACTCCCCCTAAGGGCTTGCATCTCCCTAGAACTCCCCGTTTTTAAATGCTTATAGAATCTCAAACATGGATATTATAATGCATATAAAAATTTCTAATGTATATCCATAGATAAATAAAATCTCATGCATATCCACATGTATTTACTACTCAAAAAATATATTAATATTTTATTCATTCATAAGATATTCAACATAATCAGCAAAATCAATAATTTAAACACATATCTATAAATATTCAAATTATTCTCTTACATATAGAGTAATATGACCTAAGTGTTTTTGTAATCACCATCTCTCCATATTGAAGTGTTTTCTATAATTATTATCTCTCCTCGTTTTAGAATTATTAAAACGATTATAATAATGCACATGACTTAAGCAAACATTATTATAGAAATATAAAGCTAAGGCCTAGTAAAGTCTCAAGTAATATAAATTTTTAGGTGGTGAAAACTAGCCCCCTAAGGAATTGCAGTTATGGTGGTGATGGCAACTCTTGTTAAGGGAGAGTTATTCGTAAGACTAGGCATTTTAATTAAATGTATCGTTATGCTACCTCTTGGTATATGCTTCAAATCTATCTCATGCTAGTGCATATCCTATATACCACATATCAATATGCATTAAATACACATCAAAACATAACATCATATTCCATAAGGGTGAACTTACTGCTCCCGACTTTACAAAATAGAGGTAGAAATGCAGTTTTTTTCGTTCAAAAGAGATTAATGAAAAGACAATCATCCACAATAGATATTCTAAAGTGGACATGATTATCGATAAATAAAATTCTATCCCAAGAGTTTACATCCCAAAACAAAATAACATCAGGATGAAAATAAAATAATTCATGATAATAAACATAAAAATGCATGCTTTGCATAGAATATATATCTTACATCGTTATAACATAAACAAATTCATCAAATTATGTTACATTCCAATTGCTAAAAACCTTTCTCATTTTAATAGTCCTTAAAACTTTCTCTTGCATTTGAAATTTTCTGAGTTTTACTGCTAAAGACTTAGTCCCCATTTTTTCTTATCTTCATTACATAATTTTAAAGATGTAAGTAATTTTATACATGAAGTTCATTACCTTGACTTTTAATTTCAAGACTGATTCTCTTTATACTTTTTTTTTCCTTTAAAATCATTTCTTAGTTCAATAATGGGTTCTTCGCCTCTTGATATGTCAATGCATCACTTTTAATACTCCTTATCTTTGGCTACTTATGAAAATATTTAAATTTTGGGGCTATACATATATTTAATCTAAGGGGTTAATTTTTTAATTCTTCTCTTTTAGTTCCACATGTCCAACTCCCAAATTATAAAACAGTTCTATATATCTCAATTGACCATAATGATAACATCTAGTAAAATGCTTGACGTGAATCACAACTATGTTGTCTTCTCTTATCATAAATCTCTCAATTAGAAGAAAATCACTAGAGTAGTAAAATCTTATACGATATGATCTATGTAATGCAATTTCATATTTATATCTTATATATGTAGTGTTAAGCCTATGAGTATGAGTATGTGAAAGGGATGTGCCATACTACATTCTTTTGTGTCCTAAAACTATGCATATTTTGCTGTTATGTATTTAGGTCTAGAATGATGTATGCACACTTAAAAACACGCACATGCTCACATATGTATGATGTGCTATTTTAGGTCTAGATGAAGATTCATATAAATGACGATTGATCTTGTTTGATATTGAACATCATACTTATAGATATGCATGCCTTTTAATAAAAGTAGTGTTACGAGATGATTCATTCCATATATATAACATTTGCCATGTTTATAATTTGACAATGTATACAATCCTGATAACATGTCCAAACTTTCTTGTTTTCATTTGTTTTGTTTTGTTTGTTTCCCTAGCAAAATCAAATATTTTCAAGGTAACAATCTTATATCAACCTAGCATGCAACCAGCTTGAATATCATTTTGTTACACATTCAAAACCTACAAGATAATCCAAGAGAGTTCCCATTTGCATTCCAATGGATAAATGAAGAGAAATTAGCAAGTCTTGATGGTAAAGTCACCATTAGCTCGTAGTTATCGAACCATAGGCACTGAAGTGTTTTAAACTGGTTAAGGTTCCTGATAATGGTGCCATAGAATTGGTTGTGTGAGAGATTGATCAGTCAAATTAGTGATAAATTGTCAACAGTTGCTAGGATTGAACAAAAAAAATGAAATGGTAGCCCAAGAGCAAGGAGTGGAATAAGTAATATTCTAAAGAAGAGAATAAACATCTACGATAGAGATCAGAGAGCTTGGTAGTTGATGGCAAGATCTCATGAGGTTTGATTCTCTTTGGGATGAGTCAATGAGGGTCACAACCTTACCACATTGATCAATGGCCATAGGGGTTGAGCGATCACTTCAAAAGATAAAGCAATTATAAGAGAAAAACTAGAATGCTAGTAATGTTTGCCCATATCGGTTAAACGAATAATAACCCCATGAATTTTTTTTAATAAGCCCTCCTTTATTTTCCACTCTCCTTATCGTTGCCTTTTGTACTGTTTCTTTTCTCATGCTTCTTTTTCTTCCTAATATTATCCTCCCTCTTTTTTTCCTGTTTCTTTGCTCTCTTCAATGTATGTTCAGCTTCCCTTTTCTTCTCCTTTTGGCCTCTTGATCATTATTGTATTTGCCTATCTTTTCCTTTGTTTCCCTTCCCTCTCCTATCCATTTTGTTTAGTTTCTTTTCCCTCTATCTCACACAAGGATCCCTTAGAGATGTTAGCATCTTTTTATGTCCATATTTTTCATCTAAATTTAATTGAAATGAATTAAAATAAATTGAAAAGTAAACGCAATAAAATTTTTCATACCAATTAAATATGATAAAATATAATCAAATCAAAATAGAAAAAAATTTAAGAGAGATACGATACAAAATACTACTAAATATTAATTTAAATAAAACGTATGTGATCTTTAATCCCAACTAAAATTAAAAGTAGATTCGGTATATTGTAATTATACAAAAATAAAATACAAATTAATCAATTATAATTAAATATTAAGTGAAAATAAATAAATACTTTATTGAATATTATACTCTAATAAGGCTCTTGAAACAAAATTAAAATTATAAAGAATTTTAGATAAAATAATTAAAAATAGACAAAATTAAATATTGATATAATGTTCCTTCCCATTTTAATATTACCAAAATAGAAAAGAGTGCTTATCGACGATCGGCTATGAATATGCTATTTATATTTGGATATTTAAATATATAAGTTAAGTTATGTCAATATTTAGATGTGATGTGTAACGTGTGGTCCATCCATCTCGTGAGTGAATCCTTGTTTCTTTCTTTTTACTCTTTTGTCTATTACAACAATTTGTTTATTTCTAGAAGAGGGTGCCGACTTCGTTGTGAAGGCTTCCAAGAGGGTCAAAAAGAAATTCTACGATAAAATTAAGCTTATTAATTCGAATATAAAAATTAAAATATTGTACAGAAAGAAATATATATATACACAATATTAGTGTTAACTCTAATTTAAATGGAATCAATAATTTTAATTCAATTATAATCAAATAAAAATAAAAATAAAGCTAAGATTAATAAATTTAAAAAAGATTTGAAATATCAAACCAAACAAAAGACAAGTTTATATAAAAGCTGATCTATAATATGAATGACGTTCAATGGTTAAATTTTATAAATTATGGGTAATTATACTAACTTTTACTAATCCAAAGCAATAGCTAAACAATAATTGATATAAAAATAAAATTCTTAAATTATCTTATTAAAAATTGAAAAAAATTAGAGTAATGAATGAAATTTAAAGGACCTCAACATTTTGCATTTATACTTTCTTTGCTTAGTTGATTTTTGTTTGATACATAATGATTTCACTATCCAAAAATTAGTGAAGATTTTCCATCATATATAATGAATTATTACTTTCTCAATAAATCCAAATATATAGAAATAAATTAACAAAAAATGTGGGTGTCTGTTTCATGTAAAACAATGGATTGCGATGGTAAAATAATTTGAATTAGAAAGAGGGAGAGAGAGATGAGAAACAAAGCAATAGAATTGTGATTTGTTATTCAATGCTTATAGTTTGTTACGCATTGTTATCGCTATAAGGAATATTATCTAAACATAGTGTATAACCATCCTTAACACATGCCCCCTATGATGCAATTCCTATATAAGATCGGGGATTTTTAAGAGTTTGTTCGTGCTTCACACTTACAAGTGTAACAAAGCCCTCTCTTACGAGAACCTTGTCTACAAGGTTAACTTCTAATTAACATGTATGCGATTCAAATAGGGATTCTTATGTAGCCTCCTCTGGTGAACCATTGGACCATTACGTCAATACCTGAATTATGTGCTTGATCATTCGCCTGTTTAATATCTCATTGCTAGTTACCTCTTCAATTTTATTGTTACAACAAGTAATTCCATTGTTGTCACCTTTTTTTGGCTAAAGACGCTTAACCTATAATACGTAAAATATTGGGTAAATAGACTCCAACAGCGACGCCGAGTGCGAGCTATTCGAGTGAAACGCTATGTGAAAGAAATCAACAAAGTCACCTGTAAAGGAATTACTGTTACTGTCACTACCACTACTACTTTTATAATCTCCAATCCCACAAGAGAAAAGCACCCACTGACCTCTCTTCACGAAACTAGCTTAAATTACAGTAACATTAACATTTGACCGTGGGGCAAATGGGCGGCGGGATTCTTGCAAGCTGTGTGCTCCTGTAATTAGGCACTTATGATACTGCTAAAGAAGCCGCCATAGTCTATGATAATGCCACCATTAAACTCATAGGACCCGTCACTTTAACCAAGTTCATTTCTTCGCCAGGAAGAGAAGAGTACGATCAACAAGACAACAAGCTAGAAGAAAAGTCGGAGACTAACACGACTTATATTTTCGGATACGAATCCAGCAAGGAGTCTCATAACCTCTACTCACCCTCTTCAGTTCTCAACTTCAGAACTCACTCCAGCGAAAAAGCGGAGACTCACAAATCAGTTGAAGAAGAACACGTTAAAGAGGTGGAAGGAGTTGGAGAAACCAACTTCTCTAACGATAACTTATCACAGAGTTTGCCATTGTTAGACGAGTCATTTCTCGACGATTTCTTCAATTTTACAACTCCATGTCCGTCGCTTTTAAACAGCATCATTTTTCAGGAGACCGTTTAGAATGTTTAATTCAGTGACTATTTTTTGGACACGAGCGTGGAAGATTTTAGATGGTCAGTCACCCATTTCGCAGAAGATGACTTATTTCAAGACATCAGAGACTTGTTCTTCTCCGAACCACTAGTGGCACTGTAAGAGATGGAGGTCTCAGTTTTAGTTGCATAGTTGTCGACTTGACGACAAATTTTGAACCTGCAAAACTTTTTACTATTTGATGTTCATGTTGTTGTAGTTTTAAACCGGTTTCGTAATAGGAGGTCAGTGAGTGCTTTTCTCTTGCGAAGATTGAAGATTAGAGAAGAAGTAGTGGTTGTGATAGTAACAGTAACTTCTTTACAAGTGACGTCGATGTTGATTTCCTTCGCATAGCGTTTCACTCGTTGCCGTACGAATAGCTCATGCTCTTCGTCGCTGCCGGAGTCTCTTTGTTGACGATGGTGATACGGACCATCCGTGGGACGTGGTGGTCGGGATGGTGGCTCCGGTCATCGGAAACTTTTCTGGGTCTGAAAGATGGTTTCATGAATTTCTTGGTGACTTATTTGGGTTCTGTGTATTTGATCGGACAGAGGAATATATTTTTCAGGTCCATGTTCGTGTATATTTCTCTGGGTTTTCTCACAGATTCTGTATGGGCATCGAGAGAAAGGAGAAGAGAGCAAAGAAGGAATAAAGAGAAGATTTTCCCATGCTGGTCGATATTATTTGTAGTGAACTACAAAGCAAATAAAGGAGCAGGAAATTAAAGAACAGGGTAAGGATTGGATGGTCAAATTATGTGGCGTTGGCACAGTACCTAAAATATGAGATAGGTGTTGTCTTGACCAAGTAAAGGTAAAGAAGAAGGGGTGGCTTTTCAGAATCGATTCCTTACACTTTTTTGGGGGTATAAAATCTCTGCAATCATGAAATTCGAACTAGAGATATTCGTTATAGCCTTCCTTATTAAATGTTGTCTTCAGTAAAAGACTTTTTTACGTGGTTTTTGACGGCGACACCATGGAGACACCAGAAATATCAGTGTTGTTGTCGCCTGTCATGTTAGGCTAGGCTAGGATATCTTTAGATGGTATCCTGAAGCACGCGCAACAGAAGTATTAAATAATGTATATTTGAATTATAATGTACAAATCCTCAACTTGAAAAGAAAGATCTTACACATTATTTGAAAAGAGAGCGGCACATGAGGCTATACAATTGGAACGACATCGTTTGTTGACAGACTTACAGCTAATAACATTATTAGCTTATTAAGCATTTATTGACAGACGTATTTTCTTTCTGCGAGTTTATAATTCCCTTTCAAGAGGCTATACGATAATTATATCACGCTGTATTTGACATAACTCGCTCGTTTCCTCAATCCTCCGTACTAGAAGACTGAAAAGTTAAATATTACATAAAATATAAATTATTACGTGATTTAAGGTTACTGGAATCTTTAATAGTGACAAGTTTAAAATTTTAATTATAAACTATAACTAAAGGCGAGACTCCTTTAAATTTTCTGTAAGAGAAGGTTTAATTGAATTATAAGTTATAATTATTATATTATTATATTGTATTAAAAAAATGTTATTAATTTTTATATTTTAAAAAATTTAAAAATAAAAATAAAAAATTAAATTTCATCTAAACAAAAACTTAAAATTCAAACAAGCAAGTTTAATCCATCAATTATGTGGCCTACAACAAATAACCCTATTGACGAAAGGTAGTGAAGGAAATAAATAAGAATATAAATATAAATGTTCTAAAAATAAATATCATATAGATATAGGGCTAATAAAAAAAAAAATTCCAGCCATCACTCTCCGTTTCGTCTCCATGCCTATAAGTTTAGCGTCCCCATAATCGGACTACATCCATCACCTTCTTTCGAAGGAGTTTTCTTCAAATCACATAGGCTTTCGTTCACAAATCAAGTTTTAGTTTCGACCATAGTTTCCAATTAGATTGCTCCAATTGTTTTCTAGACTGTTTGTCATTTATTTGTGCGCATAAAAGCCTACGGTACTTATAACGAAGACTATAGATCATATCGTGACCATATATCAAAATAGATTTGAGCTTATTTTAAAGAAATTGGATCAAGGTCACCCACAATTAGTTAACTACTTTAGAGGTTTTTGGCTAATTAAAAAAAAGAAAAAATTTACATGCTATTTTACCAGTAATTTTTCATAATTATTTTTCATAAAAGAAAAAAAGTTGTTTTTTATTATTTGATTATTATTTATTTTTATTTAATATAAAAATAATTATAAAAAATTATCAATAAAATATTATGTAATCAAACTTTTAAAAAAACTAAATAAAAAAACAAAACGTCGTAAAAGAATAGCAATTTCTGAGCAAGTGGAAAGAAAAAAAAAACTAATTGATGAGAAATGCAAATTTTTGTAGATCTCAATATTGCTTTGGTTGTTTAAAATAAGACGACAGATATGAAGGCTCTCGCCTGTCCTCTTTGTAAAAGCTTTTAGTGAAAGTCATGAACACTTTTTCTTTTACTATTTTATCTGCAAATTATTGATGCATTTATGCAACACTTACTAGACTCTTGTTATTTGGCTTTCGACCATTGAATAAGCCATTAATCACCTTTCAGTAATGAGTGGAAAACATATCTTTTTTAATTTATATATTTAACAAAACTAAAAAATAAAATACAAAATTACATTCATACCATTCATTTGACCAGCAAATGCTATTTAAATGAATGTGGAATTTCTAACCAAAAGACTGACAAGGAAAGACGACAAGAACGGCAGCACGCGTTTCCGTGTGCTTCAAATAGAAATGTCCATGGACTACCGTACGTGACAATTTCAACTTTATATTTATTAATTTAACTTTAATTTGTAATTTTTAATTAGAATTATTATATTTTATATTAAATTTAGTGTATTTTTATAAAATTTTATATTATTTTTATTTTTATATTATATTAATATTTTATTTTTATTTTTATTTTTATTTAAAAAAAATTAAAAATAAAAACATTTCACGAACAGGCTCTTAATTTTGTAAAAAGCCTACATAATTGTGGAATAATATGTATAAATTTAATTCTGTAAATTTTTAGTCGGAAAATTATCTAATTTAATAAGTAAGGATATAATTTAAAGTTTATTTTTAAAGATAATTTGTGTGAGTTACAGTTTTAAACTGTAACTAATAATTATTTAATGATTGAAAAAAAATTATTCAGATTTTGATAGTGGTGTACTGCTATCTTAATTTTGGTTTTGATGAAAAGCATGCACTTTTTAGTTAAATCTTATATGTACTTACCGATTGTTTTTAAAGTTTGTTTACATACATTATAACTTTTTAATAGAAATTGATGCTGAAACATCACTTTGATTTAACTTGATTTTGTGTTGACTTAGTAGTTGATTTGATGGAGGGTGACCAAAGAGTTTGATTGTGATTTATTAATATGGATTCCAGCTCGCCTCTTCGTACATGTTTTTAATTACATAAATTATATAGTAAACTATAACAATAAATTACTTCAAAGCTTGCATAAAAGAATTCACCATGTAATATGATCCACAAATCTATATATGGTCCATCCATCCCCTGGAAATTAAAAGATCTTCGAGCGACCCCCTAGTTCTTTCATTTTACTCTTTGTTCCTCTATTGTAATGACTTGTTTGTATCTAAAAATAAAGGTACCTGTTACTAAAAGGAATTGAAAAGGTCTCGTTGGTGGGGGCCTCCAAGGACATTAAAAAATTTGTCAAATGAAGTTTTGGCCACTAATTCAAATGTAGATATTGCAAAAAAAAAAATTTTAATTAAATAAAAACAATCAAATATAAACATATATATATATAGTAAGATTAAAAAACTAAAAAAAGATTTGAACTTGTAAGAACCGATTACATATTATGATTTGAAAACAAAAGAAATTTTCTTACATGAAAATTTATAGGTACGCATAAATTTTAAATTAAGTATACTAATCACTAATTATCATGTGAAAAATAGAACGAAACCGACTTGTTCTATACCGAATTTAAGTATTGGTCAGTATCGGCCGGCATTATCAGTACCGACCAATATTTAAACAAAATTAAAAATAATAAGAATAAATATTTTTTAAAAAAGAAAAATTTTATATTTTGATATTTTTTTAATTGTAAAATTAAGTTAAAAACTATATAATATAATATATTTATATATTATTTTACAAATTTAATAGATTTGAATACTTAAAAATATATCTAATCAAATCTATTAATAGTTTGTAAAATTTTTTTGTTTTTATACTTTTAAATGAATAAGAAACAATAAACAACAATATACTTTTAAATGAAAATACTTTTATATTCAAATTAGTTAAAATGAACTCTCATAGTTTTATAGACACAATATAATTATCATTTCACCATTCTTTTGTTTTTTGAAATTTATGGATAGCTTACTCTTATAAGAATTAAATTATATAATTGGTCCGGCACAATACGAGTCTCAACCCCTAACAATTTCGAACCAATCCAGTATCTTGTACCGATTTTTTAAACAGTGGTGGCTATATATCCCTCTCAAAACCCTGTCTATCCTTAATCTAACCACTGGTGTCTGTCTCATAAGCAGTAAGCTACATGGAGCCGAGTGGGTAAGATAATTCTAATCTTTGTGACACATTTTGCCTCAGTTGCATGCGCTTGTCATTTTCTAATCGGTTTATTATTTCATGTTCAACTTTGGAGACATAACTAATTGCCCTCGCTACCTCAGGTAGTAAAATTTTCTTATGCAACAGTATTGTGGGTTATAGGCAGTGACGTTAAAGAATTGGTAATAGATGTTAAAAATCCCAAAAATAAGCCTATAAATAAAGCCCAAAACTAATGGAACCTTCCCGTAAGCTAGAAAACAAGAAAAATAATCCCATTATGGCCCTCTGCAGTACCTCCATTTTTCCTATCATGTACTTCTATCTACCCTGTTTCTACCTTCTCTTGGCTTCGCAGAAGAGCTATGGCTTTGAAGGAAGGAAAGTTACAGAAAGCCACCAGCTTTATCTTCAGGACAGTCATGTAATCCAAGTGAGCTCGCTATTTGCTGCAACTTCTTGCGAGCCTGCCTCTCAAGGTTAAGTTCTTGTTACTTAGTAGCTGTAGTTAATCTCTAGCTTTTTCTTTCGAACCCCACAAAGTAAAATTCACAATCCACCATCAAGACGATGTTATAGTAGTAGGTAATGGTACCAATATTAACTTTATCATTTGTCATTTATGAATAGTTCCATCAATTTCATCCTTACTGACTATCTGTGATCTGCATGCTTTCAAATTTTCTAGTTTAGTAGTATTAAGAATAAGTTATTATTTCATCTTCCATCAAAGTCCGATAAGAGTGGGAAAAAGAAATTTTTATAGTTTACAAAGTTTAAAATTAGACGGTAGTAGCAATTCCAACAGTGCAGATAGAATTCGGTATCAAATTCTTTAATTTTGTATTGAATTTAAATATCGATCAATCAGTAATAGTATCAATAGTATTATTTTAAAGATAAATTTAATACTAATACATTACATAGTTTATATGTCAGGCTGTTTGTGAAAATCTTCCACTTTCCTTTCTTTTCTTTACTCTTGGTCAGTTAAGTTGAAGAAAGAAAACTACAGTTCGCTGATGACTGTTGGAGTGAATAAGTGGTAAAAAAGGCATAATACTTTTTTTTAGGAGCAATGGCAAAAGCAAGGCCAAAGTCTTCTACTTAATTGTGTAAAGTTGAAGTATTGTGATCAATCATAAAAGTCTGGTGGCCAGTGGTGGAGAGGTCCCGCTACTTCTTTGTTTATCGTGACGATGACAAGACTACTTCGTCATATTGTGGGACTATTGCGTATTGGCTACCGCGTCTAACATATGAAAATAGTTTTCTAATTATCTGGTTGAATACCATACTCGGTTGATAGGATGATTCAACAGTATAGTCTTAGCTCCAAAATTATCATTTCAGTAAATAGGCTAATTAATTTACGATTTTCTGTGGTATACGTTTTCCAGCTTTTCCAAGAAAATCTGGCTCTTTCTTTCTAATTTCACGTTTTGGATACAACAAGCACTTGCAGTTCGTTTTTTTCTTTTTTGTTGTAAAAAATTGGACTATAGCTATCGAGTTAGTCGCTTGTAGGTTAAGCAATTTCAACGAGGAGTTAATTGTGACCACGACTTGGAAATTGTTTTATGCATTTTAGGTCAATTTCGGGTGAAAAAATTCCATCACAGTTTTTGGCTTTGGAAACTTGCTTATAACAGTGCAATCAGAGAGCGGTCTTTATTTACTTACTAAGAGAATTGGTACAAGATGTCAATTTCTGGAATCCTATGATATGCCAACAAATCTTGAGTTACGTGTTTTCTGACAAGCCAAGCATTATATATAAAAAAATTGAATAACATACTACGATATATTTTCTCAAGGGCCAGGTGAAATTGAAGGGTTTCCATTTTCCTCTTCGGTAATCCAACAAAAATAATCATATATTATCTAACCAATTAAAATTTTAAGTTATTCTTCACCTTCATTAATATATTTTATATGCATAAATGTTTTTGATATTTATTTATATGCACCTCTAATATTCATTCGTTCATTTAGTTTCATTTTAATTTTTAATTTTTGTTTCTTATTTTTTTAAATATAAAAATCGATAAAAAAAATACACTAATATAGTACAGAATTGAACAAGAAAATATAATACCCAATACAAAAATACAATCATCACAATAAAAAATTAAAACCTACAATCCAACTAAACATGCTCTTTACTTGTGGTTTAAAGAAAGTTTCAACCTTATCATATATAATCTGAAAAAATTTGTTAATTTTTATTCAAGTGGCAAGTTATTTTAAAAGAATAAAGATGCAGTAAGAGTATATATTAGCGTTTTGATAAGAAAAATTGGAATGATCCAAGTGTTAAAGAGTTAAAATTTTGTATCCGTTTCCTAATGACACGTAAATGATTCGTGTAGGTTTGATTGCATTGAAACTTGTAAATGGTTATATCTGAATCACAGCTTAAGCATGTTTTGATAAAATCAAGCTATAAATGTATCGCACATTAACATTATTCTTCATTGCATGCTACTGGAGAGACCAGTATCGAAGATGGAACTGCAGAATTTGAGTAGGACAATCAAACAAAAAGACGCCAGTTTTACTCTTTGATTACTTGGAGCTTGACAGTTTGGTAAATTTATGCCAAGAAAAACACGATTGAATAGTGAATACTACTACTGACAGGAATTATTTTTAACAAGATTAAGGCAGAACAAGATAATTGTTCTTCTTGGTTTCAGAATTAAAGAGTGAATCATCTCTGAGAGTAGTACACAAATACGGACCGTGCAATCATCGTCAAGGCACTTCTGCTACAACCAAAATTCCCGATCACGCAGAGATCCTCCGGCAAGACCAGTCCCGAGTGAAGTCCATCCACTCCAAGCTGTCCAAAACCTCCGCCCCTAACGATCCGAAGGTGACGGATGCTGCCAGCCTGCCGGCGTTCGACGGCCGCAAAGTTGGTGCAGGGAATTACATAGTCACTGTCGGACTAGGAACACCAAAAAACGACCTCTCTCTTATCTTCGACACAGGAAGCGACATTACATGGACCCAATGTCAGCCATGCGTCAGATCTTGCTATCAGCAGCAAGACCCCATTTTCGATCCTTCCCAGTCTACTTCTTACGTCAACATCTCTTGCACCAACTCACTCTGTGATTCACTCGCCTCCGCGACAGGTATTTATCTCGATTTTTAGTTGAGATTTTAACTTCAAATAGCTGAATACAATTCAAAGGATGCAAGGTTGTTCTGGGTTCGCTTGTGTTTGCAGGCAACCCCCCAGGTTGTTCTTCTTCAACATGCGTCTACGCCATTCAATATGGCGATTCTTCATTCTCTGTCGGATTCTTCGGCAAGGAAAGGCTGACTTTATCATCCACCGACTCATTTGACATCTACTTTGGTTGCGGCGAAAACAACCAAGGTCTCTTCGGCGGAGCCGCCGGTTTGCTCGGTTTAGGACGTGACCATCTCTCCCTCGTCTCACAAACCGCCCAAAAGTACAACAAACTCTTCTCTTATTGCCTTCCTTCATCAGCTAGCTCTACTGGGTTCCTCACCTTCGGCGGTTCGCCGTCATCCTCTGTTAAATTCACGCCGCTATCCACCACCTCCTCTGGGTCCTCCTTCTACGGCTTAGACTTCACCGGAATCAACGTCGGTGGCCGCAAATTGGCAATTTCCTCGTCGGTGTTTTCAACAGCTACCACAATTATCGACTCCGGCACCGTAATCACCCGCCTGCCGCCGCCGGCTTACTCTGCTCTCCGATCAGCGTTCCGGTTGGCGATGTCCAAGTACCCCACGGCGCCTGCTCTATCAATACTCGACACCTGCTATGACTTTAGCAGTTTCACGACCCTGACGGTTCCAAAGATTGTGTTTTTATTCAATGGCGGGGTTGCAGTGGATATTGACGTGACTGGCATTTTCTACGTCAATAAACTAACGCAAACGTGTCTGGCATTCGCCGGAAATAGTGATGCGAGGGATGTGGCTATTCTGGGGAATGTGCAACAGAAGACTCTGGAGGTGGTTTACGACGTCGCCGGAGGAAGAGTTGGGTTTGCTCCGCGTGGCTGTAGCTGATTTTCCAATCATGTCAGAGGCCATTCGAAAAGATGAAAACTTGGGAGTTAATAGTAATAACTGGGATTGTAGGCAAGAATGGGAAACTTGCAAAAAATGCAAGAATAGGGATAAATAAGATTGTTTTTCTTTTAAAACATGATAAATCAGATTGTTATATGCAGCTTGAAAAGTTAAGGGAAAAAAAATACAAGTTGTGTATAACTATATTTTGCTTTTGCCTTTTTAATATAATTGTAGATGATATCATATTTTGTTTTTGTTAGAAAATTTTAAGCAATTATATAAATCAATTGAAATAAGATTTTCCGTACATGTATCATTTAAGAATAATCATATTTATAAATTATTATCGAATTTGACAAATTAAAGAACACTTGCAGCAAATTTTTTTTCAATATAATCTTTTTTTTTTCAGAAGTCAAAGTTATTATTTTTGTCTTTCAATTTACATATTTATATATATAAATCTAAACATTACAACCTTTTAATTTTAAATTGAAGAGACACAACTTTTGAACTAATCTATATCATGAACTAATTATATTAAAGGTGTTAAATAACATACTAATACAGTACAAAAATCGAAAAAAAAAAAAAAAATTCAAAAAACACACAAAACTCAATACAAAAAGTCAAAAATCACAACTAAATGATGAATCAAACGGTCCCTTAAATTCAATTTTCAGGAATTAGATAAGAGTTATTAGAATATATGATGAGACTTTTTTTTGAAGACTTATGATATCATACAATATAAGATGAGATCTTATGATTTATATTAATCCCTTTCTAGTCGTTACAATACACATAGTATAAATCATGTATTACGACATTAACTCATTTTCTTTCATTATGCATGTCCTTCATTTATATAATATTGTACAAATGTTAAGCCAATCAAACATAAAGTATGATTCAAATTCACTTCTCTACTCTAATATTGATCTTTTAGAACTCACATTTGATAACTCAAAACAGATACATTGAATTTAATCAATTTATAACAATTTCGTTTTTATCCTTTCATTTACGGCAATATTAATAGTTTAAGTTTTTACTGTCAATTATCACCTAAATAATAAATCTTAAATCTACCTTATCTCTAGTTATTACAAACATTAGAAGCTATTTTCTATGTGAGACAACCAATCTCTTATCTATCTGACATACTTTTTTAACTTATATGTTAAATGAATCATATCAAGTACACATGTTTCATAAGAACAATGATACATATTCAAATAATGTCAACATTCAATTGATATTTAAACATGATAACACAATGAATTAACATATATGCAGAAATGGTTATCAACTACTTTTTAATATTTACGTAAACTCGATGACTTCATATGCTCAAGGAATGTTTCTTAGAAATTGTCCTTTTCATTGAAGTTGTCATCATATCATTAGATATATTTCATGTTTACTTCTTCTAGTGCAACTATTACCTTGTGTATCATTATATTTGGTTTTTATATGTTTCATTTTACAATGATATTTTAGACCTTTTTATAAACAATCCCTACTTGATCATTATAATTGATTGTCACTAACTTATTATTACTTTTAGTTGTTTCCAAATTAACTAAGAATCATTTGAGCCACATAACTTCTTATATACAGCTGAAAATGCTATAAATTCAGTTTTGTTATGGATAATACAATACAAGATTTTTTTTCTTTTTACTATTATTAGGTAAGAAAACAAATTCGAGATAGATTTCCTTTTATCTAAATCTTCTTCTCAATCAGCTTCTATATAACCTTGTATACATGAGTCATTACCTTAATAAAACAATCATAATTAGTGATACCATCTAAATAGCTCATTGTTCTCTTTACTACTTTTCAAAGTATTTTTTCTTGATTGGATTGATATGCAATCACCATTATAATAGCATAAAAAATATTTAATCTTGTAAATGTCATTACATCCATAAGATTTCAATTACACTAAAGAATGCATGTAGTTTCTCCTATGTCTTTCATCTCAAATTTGGATGATAATCAGTCTTTAAATTGCTAAAGGAATGCCTAGTCATCACAAGCAATCAAAATGTTATCCACATACAAAGATAAAATTACAACTTTATCTTTAAATATTTTAATGTACATGCAATAATCCTCATTAATCATGTTAAAATCATATGAAATAATTACATTATGGAATGAATGTACCATTATCTTGAAGACTATTTCAGACTATAAATTAATTTCAATAATTGATGTACTTTATATTATTGGCCTATTTCAATAAAACCTACAAGTTGTTTTATATAGATTTCTTCTTTTAATTCTCTATTTTAAAAAATAATATTTACATTTATTTGATATAATTTAAGATCTATATTGGCTATTATAGCCAAAACAAGATAGATTGAAGCAAACCTTTAATAATATGTAAAATACATATGTTTATTGATGTATTCGTTAATTAATTTTACATATTATTTGATTAATTAGATTCTTAATAACTTATTTTTATGAAGTTTAGGTGCATCAAAGAAATAAAATTACAAAAAAGAAACAAAGATGGAGTCATTTTACATAAGCATAACGTCCTTTAACAATGGTGTCATTATGTTTTAGCTTCCCACTGTTATGGTGTATACATGAGGATAATCATTATGTGTTACAACAATGGTCTTATTATGGTTTATATGACAAGTGACATTATAGTTTGATATTATAGCAAAAATAAAGGTTTTAAAGCATATCACCAAATTTTATCATCTAACTCATTATGCTAGGGTTTCCTAACCTTAAGAAGATATTAAGACTATTTAGGAAACATTACGAAACCAATTTAGAAAGTTTTTTAGATGTTTAATTTAGAATTTTTAATATATTGTTCCAACCTCTTCCACTTAATACAACTTTCAATCTATATTTTGATAGCCAAGAGTTAGAGACAAGTAGGTTCATTGGAAAGGAGCTTCAAGGTCATGAAGGGAACTTAGACTGGGAATTTAGGGGTAAAAAGTCTTGGAGAAAGTGTTACCATTCTCATGAGCATTCCCTTTTTCTACTTTGATTTCTTTTTAACTATATTCATTGTTTCTTTACATTTATTATTTGATTATATTGTTGTTTCAAGGTGTTGAAGAAACTTGGTTATTGGACTAGGCGTAAGGAGTCATGAAGAGAAGTTTTCACTTTCATAAACATTATGAATCTCCACTTCGATTTCATCTAGTTTTATTTCATTCTTCCTTTGTATCTTGACTTTATATTATTTGTTAAGATTAGATACAGATTGTGTTGAATTGAATGATAAAATTGCCTTAATATAGTTGAGATCTGGATTTGTTCTTGCATTACTAAGCCCCTTTGGATAAAGTTTGATCTTAAATTCCTTATATCAGTTCACTTATTGCTAATTAATAGTTTCGGCTAACTTATTTTGGTAATTGATTTTAAAATGTCAATTTGATAGGTTAATTAATAGCTCAACATCCATATTAATACTTACCAATATTCCTTGTGAAATCGACATTAAACTCTCCTAAGTTCTTTAATAAACAATAGGCAAACTTACCTATAGTTGTGTATAGTATAGATGTAGTTGTTTTAATTTAAAACTTGGTATAAGCATTAATATTAACTATACACACTACCCATCATCTTCACAACAAGTGAAAAAGTTTCTTTACAATTAATTCCTTTTAGCTATATATATCTTTTAGCATTAAAGCGTGCTTTATAGCTCTTGATACTATCATCAACCTTTCTTTTTATTATAAAAACTCAATTGTTTCTAATTATTTTTTGCCCTTTAAGGAGATCAACTAAGTACCATACTTGATTTGAGTTTAAGGAAGCCATTTATTTTTTCATTCTTTTCATCCTTTATTCTTTATTTTGGACAAAAAAAAAACCCTCAATTACATTCCTCATCTCTTGGTCTTCTTATAGGTTAATCATGGGAATTTTCCCTTTAATCTTAATTCAAAATTTAGGAATAGTTTCACAATTAATTTAAAATAATTGAGATTCATTAGAAAAAAATTCATGAATATCCTAATTATTCTCATTCGAATTAGGCATAATAGGTAAATTTTTACCATATGGCAACGTGAATTAATCTTAAATCAATTCTTTATTATTAGGCTTATATGGCACCTAAGAGGGGAGGTGAATTAGGCATTAAGATTTCTTCCAAATTATTCAACCTAATCTTTTACCCATTTATTTAAACGAGGAATCAAAATAATAAATATAATTTATCTAATTAAATAATAACAATAAAATTGACAATAAAAATAAATGCATAAAATTAAAGAGAGAGCGAAGAAGGATACTTCATGATTTATTCTAGTTTGGAGTTATTCATTTTCCCTTACGTTTAGTCCCTAACTACTATTGAGATTTTGCTACTATTGCAATCAAAACAAGTACAATATTAGATAATACAATCCTTTTTCAAGGCTCAAAGATAACCTTTCATTCTCCCTTTCAAGGCTAAGAAATAACATATCATTCATTTTTCTAAGCCTAAAGAATAACCTCACAACCTCTTACTTTTTATGGCTCAAGAAGAATCCACTTCTTTTTTACGGCTCAAGAATAATCTTACAATAACTTCACTATTAATTTTCCAATTCCACACAAACACCCTTACAAAATATCACTTTATTGACTCACCAAAGTTTTTAAGGGTTGACAAAAGATTTAAGAATGAATGTACTATAAAACCAACACAACTTCATAAAAACGCTCAAGACATTTGTATAAAACTTTTACAATGTTTATCATATTAAACACCACACCAATAACACATATGTATACTCAAAAGTTACAATATTCCCATTACATTACCATTTCCCAATATTCATTTTCATTAATTAATATTACTGTTGCAAAATTAGAACTTTGCTAAGATACCGTTACATTTTTATCAAGTTCGATCAACCAATTCACATCATTTGGTCTACCAATATATCTTCGTTCATTATTTGGTTGATCAATATACTTTTTGCTGACCTATCTCACTTCGTTCAACATTCGATCGACTAATATATGTTATTCGATAGACCGATCTTACAGTGGTTGGGATACTCCAACCTAACGCAATCCAAAACAAATGAAACACAATCCAATTCTCATCTTAACCTAATCCAACACATTTTGACATAAAACAGTAAATGCCAAAAATATCATATCACAAATTTACAAACTTAACACAACCAAATCAATTTATACACTCCAATTCATCCAAATTACAATTTCACGCAAATACACGACTTACCTTTTAAATTGCACAAAATTAACCAAATTACTAAACCATTAGTTATATCGATTTATTCATTTTTTTAAAAAATCTTTACCAATTTAATTATCATACATACTCATGCAATATCATACATGCATTCACTTATCCATCAAGAGGATTTTCACATATAACACTTCTCGATTATGCATCCTATATACAAATATTAACCATGAATGCCGTATGTATGATTGACCCCTTTCAACACATGGCAGGATCAAAGAGAACACTTACATATATATATTCACTCATAAAAAACTATCAAATTCTACTCTTGAACTTGATCTTTTATCTTCCATCTTCAAAATTAACTTCAACGCTTCTCTTTTTCAATAACTTGGGTCTTCATACATCTCCAACGTACTCCATAAATTTCATATACTTCTCTTACCATCAAGGCTTAACATACGTACACTTTAAGTCTTCACCAAACACTCTATAACTTGTTTACATCAAACACAAAAAGCTTTATAAACACATTAGTAAAAATATTTTATCATTATCAAATCAAAGGTGGAACTAACCCTTAGTTCAATAATCTCTTCCTTTTTTATGATGATAATATCATGTGATATTAGAAGTATATAATAAAAAATTATACACTCAAACCAAACCACATATATACACATATTGTTCACAAATAGATTTGGTACCCCTTACTAATATCACATTGATCATTCTCCCCCTTTTTGTAATCATAAAAAAAATTCACAACCAATTACAAAAATGTGTACAGTTCAACTACAAATATAAATAAAAAATAAGTCACATACGAAAATCATAACACCTTGATACCAAGAACCATGAAACATGCAAACATGATACACACATTGTCTCCCTTTATACTAAAACATATATCTTAAGTTGATTGCCAAAACATTTTGTAACCCTTATATCACCGAAAAGAGGGGTAAATTGGCTATTTAAATTTTTTTTTGAAAATTAAAACACTTTAAATACTTTAGGTCAATTTTAATTAAATAAATTTACTAACCAAAATTCAATCTATATGATATGCTAAACTTTATGTCAATATTAAATAAATTCAATCAATAATAAAGCAAACACCAATGCACAAATATAAAGAGATAAGGGAAGAGATAAACATCGAGATTTATAGAGGTTTGCCTATCTCAAAGATAGACTACATCCTCTCTCTAACTACTTGTTAGGAATTCACTAACAAACTAATCTTACTTTAAATGGGTGAAGAGTAACCCTTACAACAATCTTGTTTACAAGGTTAAGGAGAATCTTTGCAACAATCTTGTTTACAAGGTCAAGAGAAACCTATCACAATCTTGTTTTAAGTTCAAAAGGAACATATCACAATCTTGTTATAAGGTTAAGAGGAATCTATACACAATTTTATTCTAAGGTCAAGTGGAACCTAAAAATCTTCTTTTTTAATGGGTGAAGAGTAACCCTTTCAATAATACCAAAATACAACAATTTAATCTAACAAAACAAGCCCTAAATCAAGCTCCCTTGAGCCTTAACACAAACTTATATAACTTAATAAAACTTGATCAAAATCAATCTAAGAAGGGGGCTCAAATATTACAAATGCAATGCTTATGTCTTATGCTATCTTAACGCACATACAAAGCATAAAACAATACAATTCACAATTAATAAGTATCTTAATTCAAATCTTTTTTTTTGATCTTAGGTGAAGAGAAACCTATAAAAAAAAATTTTAATGGCAAAGAGTAGCCCTTAAGTCAATAAACAACAACTCAAATTAAATCCCTCAAAATAAAGTAACCAAGCACATCTTTAAAAGTATTTCACTAAATCTCATGCAATAAAATCTAATCTGAAATTTGTAGAGACAAAAAAATTTTCAAATAATATATATATATATATATATATATATAACAAGCCTCTTAACACATCAAAAAATCATAAAAAATTAGATTTAAACATTAAAAACTTGATTATAACACTGAACACTTTAATTCAATCAACATCAACAAAAGCTATCACAATATGCAGTTTATATGTATTTAAGCTTATAAACAAACATTTTTAACCACTCAAATGATCCAAGTTAAATGATATAAACCTACTGAAAATTTAATCAATCAATAAAAATTGATTGCAATAATAAACACAATTTTAGAACACTAAACAGTGGATTAAAATCAAGAATAAAGCTGAAAATGTCAAACCTAGATAACTTTAAGGTAGCCTATAATGTTAAGCTTAAACATAAAATATAATAGTTTAAAATAAAAAATACTATAAACCTTCTAAGACCTTAAGCAAGTTGAAAACATCAAATTTATAGCACAAAAAAAAGTTTAAATGCCAAATCGAATTGAACAAGCAGCTGCATAGAAAACTTTACAAATTGAGCAACTTGTGTTCTTTAAGATAAAAAAATCTTATGAGTCTTAAAAATCGAAGTAAAAGCTTTGTTGCACTTTTAAGACCTTAAGAAAAACGTGTTTGATAATTCTAAATCAACACAAATGGTTTTTCAAGTTCAAAATTGAAGAACACAGAAGTTTATAGAAGTTAAACCAAAACAGAGATAGTTTTGGTGTTGAGACTTTAAAAGGTTGAATCTAACTAAATAACGAACTAAAAATTCAAATGAAAGCTTTTGAGGCTTTTCTATAACTAAACTAACTAAAAATACGAAGTTTACTGCACTAGAAACAAAATTAGAATAAGAAAATCGAAGATGAATGAAATAGTGCAAAAATATAGACAACTTTGGTGTTTGAAATGATTTGATCTTTTAATTCTTTTTCAGAGCTTCTAAACATGTTAAAATAGTTTAAGAATGATGTTTATAGTCTTAGAAAGGATTTGGAAACATTAGAAATATAAACTAGTTTTTTGGGAAGTTAAAAAGTCGTTAAAAATGAAAGTCCGAAACTAGCCGTTGGAGATAGAGAGTAAAATGGCGGTGTCTGGGGAGTTAAACGACGCCATTGAAGGTTAAGCAACCCACTATTTAACTCACTGGGAAACAAGGGTAAAGTGGAGGTATGTATATGGTGCCATTTAGCTTTTGCTAGCCCACTGTTTAAGGTCCAAAAAACACAAAATATGCTTAAAATCAAATCTAAATCTTTACAAACAAATTCTTAACATTAATTCAGACTTTAAACAATTTTTAAAACATATATCAAGGTCTTTTCAATTAACAAAAGCATCCAATTGATTCAAAACACAATAAGTAGCCTTTATTATGAAATCTTTTAATTCTTAAACAACTTTAAAATATTTCAAATACTTCATAAATAAAAATTCAGAACACAATGATATTCAAACAAATTTGAACATAAAAAAACAACTTCAAGTAACAATTCAATTAACTTAAACACAGAAAAAAGCATACACTAAAACAATTCATTGCATTACTACTTGATTATGCAGCATTTAGCCTATATACTATTCTAATTCAATTCCTAATATGCTAAAGCTATAATTATATTCATTTGATCACTAAAACTAAAATTCAAATCCTATATGAAAGTGTTCATGTAAATATGTCATACAAATATATGAGCCCTTTCAAGCATTGATAAAGAGCAAGAAGACTTACAACTTAAGACCCTTTCTTAAACCCATCTAAACTTGATCGTCATTATCTTGATCTTCAATCTTGATCATCAATCTTTATCCTTTGATTCTTGATCATCCAATGCTTAATGTTCTTGCACTCTAAACATTAACCTTGCTTACAAATGCATAAAAACTTAAAACATTAGTAAGAATAATGTTTTTTCATCATCAAAACACATGATTAGAATCACCTTGGTTCAATAATCTCTCTCTTTTTGGTGATAACAAAATATGTGATATTAAGTGCAAATAAAATACATATACAACACATCCATCCTTAATATCATACATCTTTCTCTCCCTTTTTGACATTATAAAAAAGGATACCAATTGTAATTAATTCTTAAAACTTACTCCCCCTTGATTCATGCATCTTAAAAAAAATACTAATTGTATATAATGCTTCCCCTAAATGTATGCAATTATATTTTAAGGTATAATTATGCATGTAAAAGTCATAAACACATTAAATGCATCATAAAACACATAATATGCAACTTTTCATATCAAAAGCACATGCTTATACAACAAGAAGACATATTCATTCATATAATGCCTATTATGTATCCAAAACACAAGTTATGTATACTTTGCATTGCAAACATACATTATACATCAATACTAAGTAAGATTTTTATAAGTCATACAAAGCCAAATAAAATATGTTAAAAGGATATACTCCCCTAAATTTATACATTTTAACACTTTTAATCATGTAAGGGGGAAAGTACTCATTTTTAAAATTTTTAAACAAAAATACACAATTTCAATGGTGATACTAATTGAAAAGAAATGATACCAATTGTAAAATATGATATTAATTTTTAAAACATGATACCAATTGTAAAATAATATGGTAAACATTTATAAAAAGATGATACCAATTGTAAAAACGAAAAATAATACCAATTGTAAGAGTATGATACCAATCGATACAAAATGTAAGAAAAGATGTCAATTAGGAATTCAAAGATATGGTACTAACTGAAAATTAAAAATATAATACCAATTACAAAAACAAAATATGATGATAATTTCACAAACATTTTCAAAGTATGTTCAATGCATCTTTTTCAAAACAAATCATATGCCAAAAATAATTTAATGCACATATTAAAAAAATATCATGCAACAATTTCAATAAAATGTAATAGTTTCAAAAAGTTATGCAAATATGTAATGGTTCCAATACTAAACATGTGATGACTCCCCCTAAACATATGATTTTTTTAATATAAAACTTCATAATAAGGACCATTCTTAAATATAACATTTATGTTCAAAAATCAAGTCAAATTATAGATATCAATTAACGATATAGGAATACATCCTTTTGCATACTATTTGGTTAAAATCCTTTAACTCCTCACTTGGTTCAACAATATGATTCTTGATAAGCTTATGTGAGGCATTCATGGTAATCTTTCCACATTTTGCTTCAATTTGGAGATATCACTCCCTCTTATCCTAGCTTGACACAAAAATTACACACATACGGAGCATTGTGCATAAGGTCATGAAATTTATTATCTTTATGCCTAAATTTATTTTTCATATCAATATTAGCTCTCTTAGGATAATAGTTATGCATATGAGAGTTATAAGAATGCATTATACCATTATACCTATGAAACATGCCACTTTATCTAACACGAAACTTAAAATAAATTTCTAGGTCTTATATCACTAAATGCTCTTCCTTGATGAATATTATGCCTAGAATATGAATGAAATATATTTGATAGTATATAATGAGTATGAGACACATTTCTAGATGTTTGGGAGTGCATTTGGAGTACTTATGTGTAAGTTGACCTATAATACCTAAATTGTTTAAAATGAGGCCTAACATTATGCATATTCTTTTCTTGATGAAATGGCCTCCTAAGATGTGATTTATAAATGTATCTAGCCTTAAGAATATGTTTGCGACGAGTATGTGAATGTAGAGATAAGAGATGACTATCATGATGCCTAAATGTATGCATGTTCTTTCTTTGATGTACTTGTCTTCTAGGTTGTGAGTATGATCATTTCCTAAGATTATACATATGCACATTAGAAATATAAGAAGGTTTAGGATCTTTTTCCCTAGCATGGGTCCAAAATGTATCATTATGAGATAATTGTGCATTCCCAAAGAAATTATGCTTATTTTTGCCTTGATATATATTCTTACTTGCCTTTAACCTAGATGTATATATGAATGCATAATTATTTTTTCTAGCATGTAATTGAGATGAAGATGCAACATTATTAAAGATGGCTCAATATGAGCTTTTGATGATGATGCACCATTATAAAGTAAGGGTTAGACAAAATTTCATCTTTTTTAAGTTCTTACCCTTAACAAAAATGGTTTTGGTATACTTATAAACATTTTCATCAACAAAGCCTAAATCATGCCTATCATTGGTAACCTTTTGACCTCTTAGTATGCAATCTAACTTTTCTTTGCCCTTTATAAATTTAGATAATAATTCCTTAAGGACATCCACTTCTTTCTTCAAAGGTCCATTTTCAAGCATCAATTTATTCTCATTTTTATGCATGCTAACATTCGCATTCTTAGAATCTAATGAGGCATTCATTTCATTCTTCAATCTATCAATTTCTAACATGCATGCATTCTTAGATTATAATATGTCATGAAATTCATCTTTCAACTTCTCATTCTCATGCAAATATTCATCCAATTATTTTCTCAAACAATAATTCACATTTACTAATCTATCACTTTCAATCATACAATCATTAGAAACAACATTCACATTCTTAAATTCTAAAATATGCAAATCATTCTTTAATTTCTCATGTTCTATTCTAAGATCATTCAATAACTTCTTGTAATCCTTATATTTGGAAAAAAGCCTCTTCCTTTTCACTTTAAGAACTTTTGCATCTTTAACTAATTCATCAAATGAAGTTTCATAATAATCAACATTATTTTCATTCTCATCATCATTTGAATTAGAGCTAGAAATTACCTCATTGCTTTTCTTTTGAATATTTGATGAAGATGGCGCTTCTTCTACAAAGACCACAAGGTATGAATTTAAATTCTCTTCCTCCTCTTTAGCTTCTTCTTCATTAATGCCTTTTACATAAAATTTCTCCAATCTATACCAAATCTCAAACATGGATTTGTACATGGATACTTTATCAAAAATACACCTAGCTAATGCATCATGAAGAATATGCATGATTTTTTCATTTAAGGACACAAAATTTTCTTCATTTGAAAATTCATGAGGGTCATTTAAAATAAAATCCCATAAATAAAGATCTTGGCCTATAAGACAAATTTTCAATATAATTTTCCATTCAAGAAAGTCATTTTCATTAAAGAAAGGTGGCTTATTAATTTCTAAACCCTTTTAACCAAAGTAAGGTGCCATTTTTAATCTTTACTCACAATTTCATTAGAAATTAAGCAAATGTGAGAATAAAGCTCTAATACCAATTGTAAGCCCTATGACACCCAAGAGGGGAGTAAATTGGGTGTTTGCAAATTTCTTTGCAAATTAAAACACTTAAACACCTTAGAACAATTTCCATTAAATGAATTCTCTAACCAAAATTCAACCTAAATGATATCCTAAACTTTATGCCAATATTAAACAAATTCAATCAATAATAAAGCAAACACCAATGCACAAATATAAAGAGATAAGGGAAGAGATAAACATCAAAATTTATAGAAGTTTGCCTACTTCAAAGATAGATTATGTCCTCTTTCCAACTACTTATTGGAAGTTCACTAACAAACTAATCTTACTTTAAATGGGTAAAGAGTAATCCTTACAACAATCTTGTTTACAAGATGAAGAGGAACCTTTACATCAATCTTATTTACAAGGTCAAGCGGAACCTATCACAATCTTGTTATAAGGTTAAGAGGAACCTATATATAATCTTGTTCTAAGGTCAAGAAGAACCTAACAATCTTCCTTTCCAATAAGTGAAGAGTAACTCTTTCAACAATATCAAAATACAACAATTTAATCCAACAAAAACCAACCCTAAATCAAGCTCCCTTGAACCTTAACACAAGCTTATATATCTTAATAAAACTTGATCAAAATCAATCTAAGAAAGGGGCTCAAATGTAACCAATGCAATGCTTATGCCTTATGCTATGCCAATGGACATACAAAACATAAAACTATATAATTTATAATTAATAGATAACTTAATTCAATCCTTCTTTATCCTAGGTGAAGAGCAACCTATAAACAATCTTTTTAATGGTAAAGAGCAGCCCCTAACTCAATTAACAATAACAAAAATTAAATCCCTTCAAAATAAAGTAACCAAGTACACCTTTAGTGGTGTTTCACTAAGCTCATGCAATAAAATCCAATATGAAAATTCAAAAGGCCAAAAAAAATATATAAGAAGCCTCATATCACATCAACAAATCATAAATAATCATATTTAAATATTAGAAATGTGATTATAACATTAAACAATCTAATTCGATCGATATCAATAAAAGCTATCACAATATGCAGTCTATATGAATTTCAGCCTATAAACAAACATTTTTAGCCACTCAAATGATGCAAATTAAATGATATAATCCTAACGCAACCTTAATCAATCAGTTAACAATTAATCGCAATAATAAACATAATTTTAGAACACTAAACAATGGATTAAAATCAAGAACAAAGCTTAAAACATCAAACTTAGATAGCTTTAAAGTAACCTACAATAGCTTAAAAACAAAATATAATAGCTTAAAAATAATAAAAAAATACTAGAAACCTCTTAAGACCTTAAGTAAACTGAAAACATCAAATTTACAGCACCAAAAACAAGTTTACATACTAAATCGAATTTAATAAAGAGCTATATAAAAAATTTGACAGAATTGAGTCAAACAAACGTTATGAGTGCTTAAAAATCAAAGTAAAAGATTTGTTTCACTCTTAAGACCTTAAGCAAAACATGTATGATAATTTTGAATCAACACAAAAGGTTTTGCAAGCTCAAAATTAAAAAATACAGAAGTTCAAAGAAGTTAAACCAAAATAAAGACAGTTTTGGTATTGAGACTTTGAAAGCTTGAATCTAACGAAATAATGAACCAAAAATTTGAATGAAAGCTTTTTGAGTTTGTCTATATCTAAACTAACTGAAAATACAAAGTTAAATGCACTAGAAATAAAATTAGAATAAGCAAATCAAAGATGAATGAAAATAGTGCAGAAATATAGATAGCTTTGCTGTTTGAGATCATTTAATCTTTCAATTCATTTTTCAGAGCTTCTAAACTTGTTAAAACAGGTTAGGAATAACATTTATAATGTTAGGAAGGAGTTGCAGACGTTACAAACATAAACTAGCTGTTTGGAAAGTTAAAAAGTTGTTAGAAATGAAAGTTTGAAACTAGCCATTGCAAATAGGGAGTAAAATGACGGTACCTAGGGAGTTAAATGGTGCTGTTGAAGGCTAAGTCACCTGGCATTTAACTCGTTGGGAAACAATGGTAAATCAGCGGTACGTATACAGTGCCATTTAGCTCCTGTAAGGTCCAGAAAATACAAAATATGCTCCAAATCAAATCAAAATATTTCCAAAAAAATTCCTAACATTAATCAAGACCTCAAACAAGTTTTAAAATATATATCAAGGCGTTTTCAATTAACAAAAGCATCCAATTGATTCAAAACACAATAAGTAACCTTAATTATGAAATCTTTTCATTCTTAAACAACTTTAAAAATTTTCAAACTTTTCATAAATCAAAATTCGCAACACAATGATATTCAAACAAATTTAAACATACTGAAACAACTTCAAGCAACAATTCAATTAACTTAACCATATTCATCACATTGTTACTTGATTATGCAACATTTATTTTATATGCTATTCTAATTCAATTCATAATATGCGAAAGCCACAATCAAATTCATTTAATCACTAAAACCATAATTCAAATCCTATATGCAAAAATTAATGTAAATATCTTAAGTAAATGTAAGAGCCCTTTCAAGCATTGAGAAAGATTAAGAAAACTTACAACTTAAGACCCTTTTCCTAAACCCATTTAAACTTGATTTTCATTCTCTTAATCTTTAATCTTGATCATCAATCTTTATCCTTTGATCCTTGATTATCAAATGCTTGAAGTTCTTTCAGTCTAAATATTAACCTAACTTATAAATGCATAAAACTTAAACATTAATAAGAATAATGTTTTGTCATCATCAAAACACATGATTAGAACCACCTTGGTTCAA
>JAOXYD010000008.1:13120805-13147888 GCA_028565735.1 Pinacopodium congolense | reverse complement strand
TTTTTATGTTATTATATGTTAATTTAACCCTATTTTAGTTCTTAAATGTTCCATTTATGTGTTATTATATTTACTTTGCAGGAGGGAACTTAAATATGGAGATTAAAGTAAAAAGATAAAAGTTTTGTAAAAAGTCAACTAAAGTCAACAATTAACGGCGCCCTCCTAGAGTCACGTTGATCATCAACGACACCCTGCCAGGGTCACGTTATCGTGTAAAGAAAGGAGCGACTTGTGATAAATTTCAACGACCTAGCAGACCTTTGTAACAGCTGGTATCAGAGCTAATCTAGAGTGATGGTTGGTGGAAGTAATCTGACTGACTGGGTTACTAGAATAGAGGCAATCTTTGAACCTCTAACCCTAACGAATGAGAGAGTAATTCCTTTATTGGAACGTATAACAGCCTTGGAGAAGGAGCTTCAAGCAGTGATGAGAGCACTCGAGGAACAGTTGAAAGCTCAGGAGGAGATAGGCTATGATCTCCTAATGCTCAAGCATGCACTGGCAAAGCACGAGGTAGGTGTCCGAGTGGAAAGTACTATCGTGAAAGTGCGAGAGCCATAAATTTTCGATGGCAAACGGAGTACCAAGGAGCTCAAGAATTTCCTGTCAAATATGGAGCAGTACTTTGCGATGACAAAGGTGGCGAATTCAAAAAAGGTGTCAATCACAGCGATATACATGGTGGGTGATACTAAGTTGTGGTAGAGAACGCAAACCTCCAATGATATCAATATGGGTAGACCTCCCATTAATACATGGAAGAAGATGAAGAAGGAGCTAATGGACCAGTTTCTCCCCAACAACACTTCATGGTTTGTGAGAGAAGCTTTAAAGGGACTGAAGCAAGACGACTCAATGTAGGAGTAGGTGACGCAATTCACATCGGTGATGTTAGACGTGCGGAATATGTCAGAGGACGACAAGTTGTTCAACTTCATCAACAGTTTGTAAGATTGGGCATAAATAGAGCTTCAGAGGCAAAACATGAAGGACCTCTCTAGCGCAATCACGGCGGCAAATGCCTTAGTGGATCTCTAAATGCCACCACCTATTTGAAAAGGCAAGAAGAATGGTGGAACCCTGGATAGCAAGAAGAAAGGCAAGGAGAAGGAAGGAGAAACTTCTCAAGGCAAGGTGAAGAAGCAGTCTAAAGGGAAGATCGCTTGCTTCATAAGCAAAGGGTCGCATTATGCTCGAGAATGCCTTAAGAGAAAAAAGGGTGAGGAGCATGTAAACTCCATTGTTGCGAAGGATAAAGGAGAAAGCGAGGAAGATGACTCAGTGGACGGAGCCATCACTAGCATCGGCTACTTAGGTGTAATGAGCCTTGTGAAAGAGCACCCATGCAAAAGTAAACTCGATGGATCGAGAAGTTGGTACGTAAGAAAGGTGCCAATGGAAGTGAAGGCTTACTCCAGTATTCAAGGGTTGGCTAAGAAGTCTTTGGGAGAATCACTCGTGGAGGAGTGCCCACAGATTATTTCGACGAGGGCATCAAATTCTTCTAGTGGGGGTGATTTGTTAGACCCCTAAGTCCAAGCTACGGGATCATACAAGTGTTGGCAAGGCTTGGCCAATGCTTGGCACCTGAGTAGGTACAAGGAAGGCTTATTGATGAGGGAACAAGGTGACGTCTTGTGAGTAGGCAATCAAAGGCCTGAGAAACTTATGAGTAGGAGATATTTTATATTAACTCAGTGTGATTTGTACTTAGTCATTGAGCGAAGGGACTGCACCATGAGTGAGCTTGATCATGGAAGACAGACTTATCCATGGACGTGCATTGATGGACCTATTTATGGATAGGCCTTGACAACTTGGAAAACACATCAAGAATGAAGTGACGACTGTGGATGATGTGGTACTTGATGACGTGGTAAGATCAACTTGAAGATCATGTAGGATAACATCAAATATAAGAGTTGGAGAACATGTGAGACTAAACTTCTGAAGATCAAGGGAATCTTTGAGGATAAGGAAGATCTTTCCTTGATTGTATGTAATCTTTATCTTATTAGATTTTGATGTAATCTAGTCAATTAGAAGAGTCTTAAGAGGAAGGGGCGTTTTCCTATTGATCCGAGTGATGTAATCTTAGTTGTTGAGATAGACTAGAATTCAGAGTCCAAGTTATCTCGAACTTGCTTTCTAAGTAAGAGAGCATATAAATGGCTCATTAAAGCCAAAGCTCAAGGGATTCAATCATTCAGTCATTCTCAAGAGGAGAGACAACTTAAAGAGAGTTGACAGATTTCGGAAGAGTTCTCTTGTAAAGGATTCGGGTAAGGAGTTCTTGTAAGTGCCTTGAGAATGAGGTACTTATTAATTTGTTAATATTTTGTAAGAGTTAATGAAAAAGTGGTTTTAGTCATATTTTAAATCTCGTGTTGCTTTCTCTACTTTTGTTATATACTTGTGAGATATTAGGTGTATGAGTGAAATATTTAAACACAAGTACTTGCGTGAGATGTTCAAGGGTTAAAGGAATTGTTCAGTGGTATTCACATGAGAAGATTGAATCTCAACTTAAGCGGACCTAAACGAGATTGCCGTGCAAAGGAGGGTGCGATTTACAATAAAGTTCGACAACCTAGCAGACCTTTTTAATAATAAGGGTTATTATTTTATATAGATCCCACTTCACCAAGTGACACACAATTAGCTATGTGAACCCACATTCAATTTTTTCAAAAAAAGAAGCCTCTTAGGAATGGCCACGTGGCACTTAACTATTAACTTAATAATGGCTATGTGTGTAAGGTTGGTTTTAAATGCTTTATAAACATTAGGGTTTTTTTTTACATAACGTTAAAGATGGACCTAAATGATTGAAAACCTTAAGGTTTGTATGTGCCTTTTACCAAATCCAAAATATAGATGATGTAAGTAAACATAAAGACTATATTGACATTATAAATTCGAGTCCATATTTTTTAGTTTTCGTTCATTATAAAAGATAAGAAATTTTATGTTATACAACTATGCTATAATGCAAGTATTTAGTATTATATGATATTGTAGAATATAATTTAAAGATAAGTTAAAAGAGAAAATAGTGTTATTGCACTAGAATTTTTCATACCATGCTTGTTGCATTATATTGTATAGAAAATTAATCTAATCTTATCTTAACAAATTTGTGAAAAAGTTGCAAAAATGTTGTATACAAGTGATTTTCTCATAGACCTGTCCAGAGTTATGAATGACTCCTAATAGTATTAGGCTACCAACAGCCTAACATTATCATGACAAAGGTTCTAAGCTTTTAGGCATATTATTATATGGACTTCTTAAAGCATAATAGAATTGAATGAATTTGTCAAAGTTCTTATGCGATAATTATGTTTAGATACGTTAAAATTTAACTCAAGCTTCTCTAGTGATTATTGATCAACAAGTCCTCTTATTTTCAAATGCCTTGTGCACATTTATGTTTGAAGAGTTCCACTCTCACACACATATACACAACATATATAAGTTTTTGCATAAAAAAAGAGACTAGAGAGATACAAAAAAAAACTAACCTTTTTTTAATTTTTATAAAGTATTGACAAAAGAAATACGTTATAATAAGAACTCTCTACTCAAAACCTTTATAAAAACTTTGTATCAAAAGTTCTTAAACTTTCTCTAGCTCTAATTGTTTCAAATTATTAAAAAGTATGTTCAAAGGAGCTATTTATATGCAAATACAATTTGAAAAGTAAATTAAAGATTAGTAAAAATCAAAGTCCTATCATAACTTAACTACTAGGCTTATCTCTTATCCTTTAAGATTATGTTTGGATGATATCCCATCCAACTAGGAAGTTATCTTTTAGACAAAGGCCTTGTTTAGTTGGATTTTGATTTTTAGTTTTGGTTTCTTGTTTTTCTAAATACAAAAATCGAAAAAAAACATACTAACACAATACAAAAATCGAAAAAAAAACACAAAAATCAATACAAAAATTACAACCCACGACCCACAACCTAACTACATCCCCTCACAATCTTCCTTCAAACTTTATGTTTATCTAAAATTCGAGCTTATCCACAGTTAGATCCAATTGATGCACACCCATAGTCAAATATATTAGTCATGATCCATGAGAACTCGCTCATAGCACAATTAATTTGCTATATAAGTAATAATTCGAATCAATGTATAATAACTTCCACATATTTATGTATCTTCAAACCTCTTTGTCAAAGTTAAAACACCTTCATACACTTTTAGATCTCGCATGACTTAATTATGTCAATCTTCTTTGCATCTGAATTTTACATCCTCTTAAAAAATTTTGGCTAATGCAAATCCAACGTGTATTGAATATCACCTGCCCTCAAAATTTATTCAATACTTCCCTACTTTACTCGCCTACTGGTAAATCTTTACCTTATTTTGTTGTCACATCCTCACCATATTGTGATTTACATACCAAACATCAATCCTCGCATGATTCTGTAATTCAAACTTGGGGTCAAATGCCTAGTGGTCCATTCATTTCTGATTCTCTCTGGAATTTCGATTTCTGGGCTTTTCAATCAACTCCAGCTACATCAAATACTTAGCGAATATTATAACAAAGCTACTGTTTCATTAATGCAATCATTTGAAACATGTGAATATAATATCGAGTATTTTTCCTCCAAAAAGACGCCTCCTGGTTAAGACTTACGTTGAGAAGAAATCAAACAAATTCTTGCATGCAAACTGGGACCCCATCGCCACAATTTTTTGAAAAAATAAAGGTATACAATGTTGTTATGTACAAACCTGGCATATTTGCACATCCCTACTGGGATTATCATCCCAATTTCATATAAACACACGGCAAAAATCACAATACAACAAATGATGATACAATATTCTTCATAGCTCAGAGAGGATGGCAGGAATGTAATGAGATAACTCTGCAGTAAGTGATTGAAATCCATTTACAAGCTGCGTGTGGAAGTCCTGGTCTTCCTCTCCAATCATTCGAAAGTGTACACGGATCGCACGCTTGCAAACAGCCATGAATTCAAGGAGGGCAGCAATGAGTTGCTGAAGCTCTTGAGATCGTAATCTTGTCGCTGGTTCACCTGAAAGGAATGCCGTGCAGACACTCAACACACCACTGTTTACCTGTGTAATAAAATGTTAATTCGTAAACGAGAATGCTATACAAAATATATCCTATAACAAACAATCATGAACAAGCATATAAAAATTGTCGGACTGGCAAGTATTAGACAATTGGAAAAGCAACATACTTGAACTGCAACACTGCCTTGAAGGATTCTCTGTAAACTCTGGAGACGAGGCAGTTGATCCCCTTCACCACGAGGCTCCTCAAGCTCATTTCTTAAGGCAGCTGTCCGAGTTTCAATCATTCCAATTGCATTCTCCACAGGAGAGAACTCGAGGGATTCAGATTTTGTTACCAGAAGCCTGTTCACCAGTGCAGGGAAAGAACCTTCAGTCTGAAGAACTGTCCGTCTCTTCCACTGGTCTTCTAGTCCACCTTGGGTCTTCCCATTTTTTGTAAAAGGGGTATCAAACAAGAAGCGGTCAAATACTCTTGCACGAATGCTCCCAGTTGAGAGAGAGAAGATTCGTTCCCTTCTACTCCCTAAGTCTTCATCTTCCATTACTGGATCAACGGCAGTTATCTGCAGATAGCAAACACCAGGCTGCAGCTCATCTGCCTTCACTTGCCTGGAATCAGGTATAATGTGCAAAGTGTGATTGCCATCCATCCTAGACTCATAAATATGACTAAGTTTCTCCATTATGTCACCCAGACGAACATCACGAGGTTCTCGGTACACATATTCCTTTCTATCTAGTTTCCCAAATCTTTCACCATAAAATCCCACCCGATAGTATGTTGCATCAGTGAAAGGAATTGGACTTGATTCCTGCTCCAGAATTGATTCATAAATGTTTGTTAGCAGTGTGTGACATTTAGCAAGTTGTCCATATGCCCTCCTACTTTTGTAAACTGGGATTACAAGTTCCAAGATGCTTGCACAAAAGTGAAAAAGCTCAGCTTGTGAGAAAAGTTTATTAGCAAGCTGTAGATATTTTACAGCAGAGTCAACTGTAAGCTTTGAGGCACCATATCCCTCAACCTCAGCAGCAGATGCCTCTGACGAAATCTCACTGCTAACCATTGGGCAAATTTTCCGTAAAGCAGTCACATGATCTTTGTTCCAAACACCATCATTTCTAGCAACGAGGGCCTGCATGAATTTCGTATAATTATTAGCTCAAAAGCACACAAAAAAATGTCCCACAACTCCATGAGTAGTGAGAGCATCCATCCAGCAACCTAATGCAAAAATTAACTTTTTGTATAAAATTAGTTTTCAGATACTACAAATTCAAGCATTTGTTGCTAAAGCTTTATGAGATAAAACAGTTTCTGATGGCGCAGTTTATCACAATAAATTTTGCAACTCACAACAGACACAGAAGACAACAAATAGTAGCAGTCGCAGGTAAACAGATAAATAATTACCTGCATTACAACACCAGCAACAGCGACGGCACATTGTGCAGCTTCAGCCCAAGACTGCATTTCCTGATGTGCATCACATAAATGCAATAACCACATTATGTGTAGATCAGGAACAGGTGCAAAGGCCATTGCCAGTTTATAAAAGCTCTCTGCAGCTGCATATCTATCCGTGGACATCACAGAAGCCTGTCACAATCCAATTGTGAAGTCAGGCAACCAAAATTTAATTAACCATATCTCCTACACAGTGGTTAAAGGCAGGGTGTTGAAAATCAGAGTTTTGTTCATAAAATGGGTTACAAAACCAACTTTTGTATTCAGCAGTCCCAGGAAAAGAAAAACCATTACTAATTAACATAAATTATGATAATGTTTGCCAAGACATAGGACTGATAGGGAGTTAGCAATCACGATGCTCCCTGCTCCTGGCTGTAAAAGTCCTACAATTACAGATTGTTACAAAAACAGTAGTCACACTTTCTGGAACTTACTAAAAGTGCATGCTCAATGCTCGCATCCAGAGCAAGAATGAGGCTGTCAGATAGATATTTGACCTCTGCCCACGACCACCGAGTCTCTGCTAGCCTTTCAGGAATTGCCAAAAGAGCATTGTCAGGAAGACCACATTCCCTTAATAAATTGGAGCTCTTTGATTCATCCGCCATTTCCACCAATGAATTGCGTAGACGTCGGGCTTCACCACTCTCTTCCAAACTACTGTCAGATTTCATTTGTGTCACTTGAACGTCAGACATCAATTCTGACAATGTAATAGTCAGCATAACTCTCAATCTTGCCGTCTGCATAAAGTAATAGAAAGAGCTCTGCAAGAATGGATAAAAAGCATTAATTGTAGGAAAGAAGAGCTTTAAAGAAAACATGACAACAAGATTGCGCACCTTCACAAGTATCTGGAGGCCAACAACAGCTCTTCTCCTGATGTTTTGGTTTCTGAAAACTGCAAGTCGAAGAAGATGGAAAGCAACCTGTTTTAAAAAGCGATCGTTCTCCCTTGCCATCAATGTTGCCCCATGCAGATCGAAAACATTGCTAAATGCAGGAAATAGGGCCTTCCAGAAAGCCAGTGGTTGATTGCGAGAGAAGAAGCTCATAAATATTACTGTGATGCAATCAAGCTTCCCATAATCAGTAGCAATGCTATGGGATGCTGCCATGATAGAAAATTTTTCAGTTATTTCCAGGACTTGAAGACTCACTGCAGCACTCAAATTTTCTTCCCACAGCTCCTGAATTCAAAATGTAAACATTTTCAGCTGCCTAATATAGTTTCCCAGATTAAAAACAACAGTAAAAGATATGTATGTAGCTGCTTCTGTAGGTAAAAGCTAAGAAAAAGTTATAGAACGCTACATTTCAATTGCCATATACCAGTTTTTGTCTCAGTATTGGATGCAAAGATTCTCTAAGTGCTTGAGCTGAAGCTCCAATTCTTGATGATTGTGCCTGAGCAAGAGCTTCTCGCAAGGAATACGGCTGGCTAGGGGAACTTAACTGGGAATTCACTCTTTGCCACAAGTATCCATTATCAGGTGTTCCCTGAGGCAGCATTAAAGAGATTCAATATTAAGGACTAATGGACGATAAAGAAATGATCAAACTTAATAATTATAACATAAAATAGGGTGAAACTATTTGGCAGATAGATGTGTTATTTGATGCATGCAAGGATATAATAATGGCCAATCATGCCCAAGCAATGAACTTACCCTGACTTCTTGCCGAGATGCCTCAGAAAGATAGTTATTTATAGCTGGAGAGAGCCTATCAGAGTACTTGGGAGAAACAGGCCCATCCCCAACAGGATTACGAGAACTAGAGCCCATAAGCAGCCCATCAGCAGGTTTTCGGTGCTGTATGAATACGTCTTGACAAAATTTAGCATTGTAAACAAAGCAGAAGAAAAGTAGCAGCACAATCTAACATATGTTTACATTTCCACAGATGAAAACGATTCATAGTAATGTAAACAACACTTTTCGTGTGCAGGTGGAGAATGAACTATCACATCTCTTGATGGTTTGACGGAATCGCATCAATGTGAAACTGCAAGGTCATAGTGAAGTTTATTCTTCAAAGAAGATAAGTTGTTTCCTTCCCATATAGAGAAACCGAAATTTGAACCCCTCCCAACATTGACCAGCTAGAGTTCCATGACCAATCATGCAACCAATATGCAAACCCCCATTTTCTCAATTAGATTAATTGTTTAATCAGTAGTTTCTTCACATACTACATTTCACTAAATACACAGAAATAACATATTCACTACATTTTCACCACCAAGTATGTTCATCTGCTAGGAAAGAACCATAACCGAATAAAATTAAGGAGTGCTCTCATATTCATGAATTATACCATAAAGTAAGAGCTATCCCAACCATAAATACAGTCTAGTTATCATGAACAAAAATGTAAGTGGATGGAGCATGAGAGCAACCTCAAAGAGGACCAAGCATTCTTCCATCAGTTTGAAAAATAATCTGGTACGCGCAATGCTTTGCTGCCAGACCTTAACAAGAGATGCATCATCCAGATTGCAAACAATTTGCAAGATAACAACTAGAACTTCACGCTTTTCAACAGCACTCAAGTTGTAAAAGACAGGCATCTCATCTAAGATCTGCACAGATCCAAGCTATAAATTCAGAACTTATAGAAATAGGAAGCAACTATTGCAAAACAGAAAAATAGGAAGCAATACAAAATAACTGTATCCATTCATCCCATCGAACAGACAAGAAGGAACACTGTGTAACTCAGAAGTACAGATAAGGTGTTTATAACAATAATGAGAAAACCAGAAATTGCCAATGAATTGGGATTTTGAGATAATGCACAATTAAACAAACTAGAATTAAGAAAGTCCATAAAGAAGATCCAAGTATAAAGCCAGTAGTAATACACACCTGACCAATAAGAGGAAAATATAGCTGAGCAATATACAGTTTATCTTCAGGTTTTTGGTATCGAGCATCAAACTCATGTTTGCATAAGAGTACCACCAAGATTCTAGCTGCCTACAGACCACCAAAAGAGTATGCCATAAGCATATACATGTGCAGATATGACCATAATAAGCATATACATATGCAGATATGAGTCCCAAATGCATAAGTGGATCAATTAAGAAGAAAGAAAAGTTTGAACGTTGCAAGGCAAGAAGCAGCAAAGGTACTTCTGTCACCTAATCTGGAAAATAATAAAATTGCTCAACCCGTAAAATTATCACAAGCACAATACTCACCTTGGACCGCTGAGTTAAATCATCATGATCCCAAGTCAGAAAAAGCTCTTGTATCAAAACCGAGGAAAGATAATTTCTACATCGTGTAAATGAAAATAATTAGGAAAAATATCCTTGAAAAGTGACTTAGGATCCTTACATTATGTGGAAAAAAAAAAAAGAATATACACATCACTACATGCATCTAGTCCAAATGGGCTTAACCAACAACTGAGCCTCAACCAGAAAAAATATATAACTTTTTGTCACAGGTAAATACAATGGAATAACCGTGTTATAAGTCCAAAAAGCCAGTCAATTGTCAAGAAGTGTAACAAACAGAGAGAACTAGGCAATGGCATTAAAGATTTTACAAGAGAGCAAAGTGATATTTATGTGCTGCAATCCAACTTTGCAAAAGCCACAAAATTCATTTCCTCTCAGAAAATTATGTAACCATACTAAGAATTGCATCCAAAACTTCTATTTAGATTTTGAATGATTAAACACCTGTCTGAAGGGTCTCTCCCAGGCATTTCCACAAAAAGATCATGATCACATATAATTTGTAAAAAGGTGAGCTTGCAGTCATGCAGAACTGACTGGCATACCCCAGAAAACTTATCTAGGTACAATGACACCTGCAAGGATAAACCAATAGAAGCAGTCACAACATAGCCCATGCTTCAAGCTCAAAACAAAATGGGATCATCGCTCAGATTAGGTTAATGTTACCGCAAATATCACTAACAATTTTTTTTCTCCTAAGAATTTAACCCCACCAGATTTAGATAATCAAGGAACTTTTATGTTTGTACAGTTTTAAATACATTAAGTAGATCTGTCATCTAGCTAATAAGCATCATTCCTGTGCATGTACAATGAAACATAACTACAGAAGTAACTATTTCAAGTGTAACTTTTACTCAAAGAAAAATTTTCCTCAGAACCTTATTGCTTTAGAACCTTACACCTAAATTAAAACTAAAATCCCAAAGGCAGCATAGGCAGCATACCAGTTCGAAAACCTGACAGGGTTCAATGACGGATAAAAGATCATAACAGAAGAATGCCAAACTACTATTCAACCGTTTTGCCAAGCTTAGGCCCTTCTTACAACGCTCATGCACTTCTGTCAATAGGCAATCGTATAACTGCATTATACATCTGAAGACACCTTCTTTCAATTGCATTGGTGGGATATCTTCACCTGTAACAGCAACATAAATGTAAATTCCCAAAAGTAAAGCCATAAAAACATTTTGTACAAAGGAATCATTAAATTGGGGCTTTTCTTCCCTTCTGTACCTAACGGAAGACTCTGATAGAAAAGGCGACTTTGCTCCAATGCCATTGACTTCACAATTAGCTCAAGAAAGAACCATGCCATTGCCAAGACATCATCATACACTGGTCCAACACGGTAGCCTTTAGCCTGTAAATAGTCAAAGAATTTGAAGTTATCAAAAGAACAGACAAGGGGAAGGGAATGAAATAAAGAGTAGGAACAAAGGAAGGAAAGAAAAGAGATGTATGTCTTTGTCAAAACAATTCAGTTAAGCTCCCAGTAGTGTCACTTTCATTCACTAATAAAGCAACTCACGAATTCAGAGATAAAATCCAGTAAATAAAATTAATATGAGAAACTAAAAAATGTTGGGACAATGTACCTTACTACGAGCCAAGCTTCCCCACACAGTTGATAAACCAGGATAAACAGGTGGTTGACGACCACCAAAGTCATCAAATGCATAATCAACATAGTTTACAAGGAAACGATTTCTTTCAGCATCATCAACTGATTCCTGCTGTACCCTACAACAACGCATGTTCATGGGCTATTCACTAAACACACAGCACCTAGATGAGCATCTCTATGCTAGTAACAAAACCCAAAGCAGAACCAGATGCTGAAGCAAGTTCAGGGAAAGAATATAAATAAAGATGTAGAGTTGAAAGAAGAAGCAAAGTTTTAACTATTCTGTGCCAATGTCAAAAAATTTCTGAAGCTTTATTGAGGCTTTCTCAATCAGCATTAAAATCCATTGCAACAAGGGAATGGAACCTAGAGGAACTGACTACACTTCAGCATACGTGTAATTAGAAAAAAGAAATTAGTAAAGCAATTATCATCTTATATTGAAGAACGTCTGAATTGTTCAATTCCTCATGCAACACAATGCATCTACTTTTTCTCACATGTAGGCGGTTGAGCACTGCCACATTTCTTGTTGGACAATTTTTTTTCAGATACATCAAGCAAGATATGTTACAGCTTGTCCATGTGAAGCTGATGCATTGAATTCAACAGCATACCTAGTTAGGATATTCACCATAGCTCTGAAGGCTGCAACCTAGAGAAACAGAAATACAGAAACATTAAGATGGCAATGAACATTGGGGAACAAGCATAGACAATGAATTCATAATTATTTCTAGTAAAACATCAATTAAATTGTTACAGCACCTGAAGAGTTTCCCCACCACTGCCTATAAGATGTAGAAGCATGTTTAATATTGGGTGAAGAAACTGAAGCAAAGCAGTGGAATCAACATTCTTCAAGCTGTTAATAGCCTGCATCAGACAGGAAAACAATCATGTCAATCCTCGATGAAAACAATCATACAAATCTACTCATTCAGTATTCTTGAGGATTAACTACACCATATCCCTGTCATTTTGCCGTTTTGCAAAAGAAATCCTTGTGATTTCAAATTAGGTTTAAAGATCCCTGTTGCCTAAATTAGTAATTAAACTTCATTTACCTGCTTTTTATGAACACTATGTTAGGAACTTGGGCCTACACGCCCATATACGCAAGCCCAAGCCCCCATATCCCATACTCCTGGCCGATGTAGGATCCTAACATCACACTGTTCCTGGACAGCCAACATCCCGGCGGCTCCACTCTGGGCAGGATTTCCCCCCCTCCCAATCTCCTCAGGCTGGGTACTAAGCCCCCAAGTAGCCCTTTCTAAGGATTGGAACCAGCTCTGATACCAATTGTTAGGAACTTGGGCCTACACACCCATATACGCAAGCCTCACATCCGGTCCATAAGCCCAAGGACCCTCTTTCCCCCCAAAAGACGCCTTAAGGGGGGAGAGTAACTCCCAACCTTATAAACCACTAGGATCCCATACTCGTAGCCAATGTGGGATCCTAACACACTAACAACTTTGCATTATGATGTACTAACAATTTTTAGACATCGTTCAATAAAATACTTCTGAAACGGGTGATAAGACACAATCAATGCTAGAGCTAAATTAAACCACAGGGGGTTCCAGGAAAAAGTAAATCGATATGGGTAATTCACCCACATTCTTTGCAGATGAAGCAACAATTGATGCAAAATTGTACCAATTGTGTACGTAACTTCTGCCAGTCAACTGAAAAGATTGGCTAATACAACAGATTATATGTAATGCACAGAACAATAAAGAGGACTTTATTCATGTTCTTTAAATAAAACAAAAGGTGAAATAGTATTAAACCATAAATAGATGGAAATAAATACCTCCAAAAGTTCTGAACCCCAAGGCGGGCTTGTTCGGAGGGTGTGCCTATCATATTCCAGAAAAAAGTCTCTAATGCGTTCATTTAAGGGATACAAAGATGAGCATAGTTTCAAACGCAATCTGAAGACATATTTTCCATCTTCTAGATAATCCAGCCTTTCCTACGAAAGGATAAAGGTAGGAAATATAAACTGACATCAGACTAATCAGAGAACTTAGAAACAAAGATGTTACAACAAGTTAATACACGCCATCCAGAGCAGATGAGCTGCAAAAGTCATCAATAAACTGACTATGAGAGGAGAATAGATATCTAACAGCACAATACAGATCAATAACCTCTGAAGAGGAGGATCAGAAGAGCTGCAAAAGTTTAGCAACTTAATAAAGCAGTGAAAGAAAAAACAAAAACAGTATAAACAAACTTATTGTTGAAAACACATTTGATCTTAAAACCTCTTAAGCAAGAGCCCGAGGGAATTGTTAAATCCTCATATCCAGTCCCTCATGCCCGTGTTTAATGATATTGAGCCACACTACCACTGATTATTGTAGTTTGCTTGAATGACAAAGTTTGAAAGAAAGTGAAATAAACAGTAAATTTGGATCCATAATCCACAACAACTTTCAACTAAAAACAGAAGGAAAGCATAGTATCAGAAACTAAACCACTGTATAACAACAAATTTGAAAGATATAAATGAAGATACAGGACACCAGTAAGTGGCATGAACTTACCTTGCCAGTATCCTGAAGATAATGTGGAACAAGCTCTCTCATAATTGGTAAAGAGATTTCAGATTTCAACCTGAGTAAATATTTAATTATATATGATATCAGACAACAGTTGTAATAACAACTGAGCAATCTCTGAAATTTTTAAGAGGACAATTGGAAAGTAAAAATTTTGCATAAATCCTATATGGCTGCACATATGTGACAGGTCAAAAGGCACAAAACTTAAAAGTTTAAACATTAACAATATTTCTAAAAATGCACAACCAACATCAGTGGTGACAACTCTAGAGCATTGAGTGAAGTTTCCCATGCAATGAAAACGAGGACATCATGACAATTTTAAACTTAAATGTCACACCTTTAAATTCTTAAAGATAAAAATGTTGTTAGCAACTGTTATGAATCTTCAGAGATTCAACAAGGATGCAATGCATCAATAACAACATCAGACAGGCAAGCAGCATTAAACAGAATCAAAAACAAGAGCAAGGGCCAAAAACCAGCTGTAAAATGCAAGAATAGCTTTCAAAAAAAAAAAGGAAGAAAGAAAAGACCAATTTTAAGCTATTGACATACTGGTTGTAAGTAGACAATGGAAGTGCTGCATATCCGATCACCACCTATAAAAAGGGGAAATGGCAGCTCAGTTGAAAGGGATTCATAACAAGAATAAACCCTGAATACAAATGCTGGAATATGAATGAATTTCAAACTTGAAGCAATATAAAGACAATTTCATTTCCACAAAACCTGAGTAAAGAATGCTTCATTTTTCATGAGTTTGACCAATTTTAATTTCAAAATAAACAGTGAAGTTTCCAAATCAATTTATGCACTGCTAATGCGTAGTTACCGAAGTTTGAGTTTTTCATGCCTACCAAAATTTGATATCTCTAAGCATCTTTCTTTTATCATACTGTTCTCCAGCTTTACAAATCCAGAAAGGAAGGCAACTGAAATAACATATTTTAAAGCCAAAGTGCCACTATGTTTAAAGGAGGATTCAGAGGCTCGTTTTTAGATTTATTAACAGAGAATAAGTATACATGAGCCATTTTTTATTTAATTGGAAACACCATAACCAAGCCAATAAAAACACAAGCCACATATAAAACAAAATATATATGAAAGCCCATGTATGTAATAACTTACTGGCTTTGGAGCTTCCAGTTTTGTCTGAAGATCAACATGGAAGAAAGTGAACAACAGGTGATGCGATGGTGTCCAAGTGGCAGGCAGAGCAAGTTTAATCTCATCATGGTAACATGCCACTCTAGTACCAACAGCAATCTGAGTGTGGGCCCATTTTTGAAGCAATGCCCCCGGCTCTCTCAGGTACATTGCCTGGTAAATAAGGAAACATGCATGAAATATAACTGAAATTTACAGCCAAAAGCGTTCTTAAAATGAATATTTCAAAGTTACCTCTAAAGGCTGTCTACGAATATCCATATCGTCCTTTCTTAGTTCCACTCTCACAAACAAGTTCCTCTTCCGACTCAGGCTAACAGTTAAAGGATAAACATATAAAGAATGAAAAAGCTGCGAGAAAGGCTCATTTCGCACTGTGGTCCGGAAGTCGAATGCATGGAACTGTGTATCAATCAACATAGTGATCAATCAAAATTACTTATGAACTGCAAACTTCCAAACCCCATACTTTTCACAATTGAATTTCCAAGGTGAAGAGCTTAACTGTATATATGCTACACCCATTATATCACTCATAATTAAAAAACATAAGTTTCAGACTCATGGGTATAGTCAAAACCAAGGGGTTGTTTGGTTTCATTTTCTTTTTTGGTTTTGTTTTCTAGTTTTTTTAAACACAGAAATCAATAAAAACAATACAGAAACCGAAAAAGGCAACACACTAATACAGCACAAAAACCGAAAACAACACACAAAAATCAATACAAAAATACAAAAACTACAACTAAAAACCACAACCAACAATAATACCAAACGACCCCCAAGTTGACCATACCATGTTTTACAGAAGATCAGAACAAGACAAATTGACAGTGTTAATTGTGTATGTTAATGATATTATCATCACTGGTGATAATGAGGTTGAGATACAAAGACTGAAGAAGAAACTAGCTTAGGATTTAGAAACTAAAGACCTTAAAACACTGAAGTATTTCTTAGAAATGGAGTTTGCTAGATCAAAGAAGGGCATCGTTGTAAATCAAAGAAAGTATATCTTAGACTTACTTGATGAAACTAGGCTATTAGGGTGTAAAGTTGTTGATACACCAGTAGAACCAAATGTAAAGCTTAGCCCTGCCAATCCTAAAGATGTATTTGACAGAGAAAAGTTCCAAAGACTGGTTGGCAAACAAATATATCTGTCACACACAAGGCCAAACATTGCATTTGCAGTGAGCATGGTAAGTTAGTTCATGCACTCACTAGGCCAAGTTCATTTTGAGGCAACTTATAGAATCCTATAGTACTTAAAGGAGACTCCGAAACAAGGATTGTTGTTCCAAAAGAGGAATAATCTCCAAGTGGAAGTCTTTATTGATGCAGATTGGGTTGGAGAAAAAATTGACAGAAGGTCAATCTCTGAATATTATACCTTCATTGGAGCGAACCTAGCAACTTGGAGGAGTAAAAAATAAAGTGTGGTGGCAAGAAGTAATGCAGAGGCAAAATTTAGAGCTTTAGCTCATGGAATTTGTGAGGCTAGATGGATAAAAAAAGTCCTAGAAGAATTAAAAGTCTACTGCGACAACAAGGCTGCAATCTCAATTGCACACAATCTTGTTCTTTATGACAGGACCAAACACATAGAATTAGACAAAGATTTTATTAAGAAAAAGGTTTACAGTAGACTCATATGCATTCCCTATATTACTATAGCTTAGCAGGTGCCTAATATTCTCACAAAGGGACTTCCTAGCAAGCAATTCAATGTGCTAGAGGCAAGTTAGCTATGGAAGATATCTTCAAGTTAGGTTGAAGGGGGGTGTTGGAAGATGTGAACTAAGAGATTTGGTTAAGAAATCAGCTATCAGATTATGTTAGCTGCTAGTGTACAGATCATTGTTTCATAGTTTAGGCTCAATTCCTAGAAATCAACTCCTTGATTTACTAAATCAAATCATGCTAACTGTTAGTGTATAGATTATTATTTCCTAATTTAGACTCAATATTGTACTATATATTGATGAAAAAAAAAAAAAAAACTCTTAATATCTCTATTTTCTGGAAAAGACTTTAAAATGAAATGCCTATAAAGTCACTTTTAGTAATGACAATATCACCCGCATCTATATCAAGAAGAATGATATCATAAGTAGACTGTTTATAGAAAACTGCGTGATCAAATTTATTCTTATTCATTCCAAAATTTTTTACTGTCTAATTGAATTTGCCAAACCAAGCTGAAGGACTTTGTTTTAAACCAAACAAGGATTTCCAAAGACAACAGACTTTCGCATATTCCCCTTGAGCAACAAAACCAAGCGGTTGCTCCATGTATGCTTTTGTTGAAAGTCGCCATGTAGAAAAACATTTTTAATGTCTAATTGATATGGTGGTCAATCATATGTAGCTGCTAGAGAAATGAACAAATGAACAGGGGAATAGGTGAGAAGGTATTAAAATAATCCACAATATAAATCTGAGCAAAGCCTTTTGCGACAAATCAAGCTTTAAGTCTATCCACAGATCCATTAGAGTGGACTTTGATTACAAACACCCATTTACATCCGATGGCCTTCTTTCCAACAGGTAATTTAATAATTCCCAAGTACCATTAACATTTAGAGCATTCATCTCCTTTATCATATCATTACGCCAACCAAGATGAGATAAGACTTCACGAACAGTTTTCAAGAAGGTGACAAACCCACGTGAGACAATAAAGGAACAAAAAGAGGAAGACAAATTATCCTAAGAAAAAAAGAAAGAAATAGGATAAGTACACTGATGTTTACGTTTACAAAGGACAATTGGAAGGTCATGATGAGTGGGATCTAATGGCAAAGAATATGGAGCTTGTATTAGGATGATCTCATCTTTTAGCGTAGACCAAATGAATGAGTGGTCTTTGTGTAGCTATTGTTGTCTTATAAGTAATCTTGTAAACTAGCAGATCATCATCCTCTAGTTAAGATATTGAAGAGGCAGGAAAGAAAGGAATATATTAAGGAAAAAAAAACATCAATTGACACAAGGTATTTGTTAAGAGTTGGATAGTAGTATTAATACCCTTTTTGTAGAAGAGAGTACCCCAAAAACACATGTTTTAAAGACTTAGGATCCAACTTAGCGACTTGAGGACATAAATCATGAACAAAACAAAGACTATAAAAAATTTGGGATAAAATAAGGAATAAGGGTTTATTAGGAAAGAGAATGGTATAAGGAATCTCATCATGGAGTACAGAGGAAGGCATATAATTGATTTAAAAACATGTTGTGGATATGACATCAGTTCACAAGGGTTTGGGAATCTGCATTTGAAATAAGAGTGCTCTGTCAGTTTCTAGAAGATGACAATTTTTTCTTTCAATAACACCGTTTTAAGAAGGTTTGTCAGCACAAGAGAATTAATGAAGAATGTCACGTTGGGTCATGTACGCTTGGAATAGTGTAGAAAAATATTCCTTAGCATTATCGCTTCGTAAGGTAGGGATGGAGACGTTAAACTGTGTTTTTATTTCAGCACAAAAAGCAATAAAATAAGAAAATAACTCAAAATGATTTTTCATTAAATAAAGCCAAGTTACATGAGAGAAATCATCAAAGGAAGTAACAAAATATTGAAACCCAGCTTTAGACATCATAGGGCAAGGACGCCAAACATCCGACTATACTAATTCAAATGGAAAGGTAGCTCTTTTATTAATCCTAGGAAGTGAAGTCAAACGATGATATTTGATAAACTGGCACAACTCACAATCTAAACAAGATACATTGGAAAATTGGGAACATAACTTCTTTAATAAAGGTAAAGAGAAATGTCCTAACCGACAATGAGCTTGAAAAGGAGTTAGGACATTAGAGCAAGCAATGGGTCGGGACACCTATGAATCTAGAATATAGAGACCTAATTGGAACTTAATACTAATAATCTTCTTTGTCATAAGATGATCAAGAAAGAATGATATACAACAATTTAAAATACGAGTGAATTTACACAAATAATAAATTAAAGGAGAATCCAAGTAAATTTAAGATAGAAGACAAAGACAGAGACAAAGATGGAGTGAGATTGACAATGCCAGAACCAATAACAAAAGTAGTAGAGCCATTAGCTAATGTAATATGAGAAGGAGATGAATGTTTACGAAGAGTAGAAAAGAGATTAGAATTACCTACCATATGATCTAAGGCATCAAAATCAATGATTTATTGAGAAGAAGAAGAAGAGAGAAGATACATAGGTGTGTTACTTGAGTCAACAAGAGCAGTGATAAGTGAAGATGAATTTTTCAATGCTTCCTAATATTGGGTGAATTTAGCAAATTCTTCGACAAACACAGTATTAGTCCTTTCAGTAGATGAGCTAGGGGCAATAATAGCTATAATGTGAGCAGAAGGAGATTTTTTTAGACTTATTCAGTAGCTTGCAACAAGTGCATTTAGTGTGATCTGGCTCATGAAAGTATCGATAGATAATTCCATCTTCGTCTTGATTTCTATTGTTCCAATTTCATGTTCCATCTCGAGTATTATTTTTATAAGATGACTTTTCATAATCAAATCCATAAGTCCTAACTCACAAAAGCACTAGAAGTCTGAGTACAGGGAGAAACAAAGGTACTAATATCTGTGTCAAGTATTCGAGTAAATACCTCATGCAAGGAGAAAATGTCTATACTAGCCAGAATCTCAGACTTAGCAATCTCAAACTGAGAATTTAAATCAATAAGAAAATTCATAATTGTCATCTACTGCCGTTGAACTTATTGAACTTTAATATCAGGACTAAATGGTAACAAAACATTTAATTCCTCGTAAATCCTTGTAAAATTTATAAAATATGCTTGAAGCGATTGGTCTTGCTACTCAGCCTGATAAAAACTCTTACATACTTCATAAATTTGAGAAATATTTCTTTTGCTAGAATATAAGAATTCTAAGTAGTCCATTAACTGTGACATATTCACAATGGATAGTTAGGCTAATGACCTCATTATTAATGGAGTTCCAAATTGGCAGAAATAAGCGTGTATTGTTTCGCAACCAATCTTCTCTAGTATGGTCCAAAGGGGGGTCATCGATAAGATGATGATCTTTAGAGATGTTCCTTAAGTAAATTCGAATATTTTTACACCCCTCAAAATAATTAGGTCTAATAAATTTGTGTTGTATGATTTTAGACATCACAAGAATGACATTTGTAACAACTAAACTCTTTTCTTAGCCATTAAAATATAATGAATTGAGCAAAAACTGAAACTGAAATGTAGATAGGATAAAAGACCCAAATTTTAGCAATTAAATGAGAACTCGGAAAACAGATCTAGCCAAAACTAGCGAACACCACTAGCTGTCTAAAACACAAGTGGCGGAATAGCACAAAGCAACAAATTTGGCGAAGGAAAAACCTATTGGCATTGCTGGACTAGGTTGAGCACAAACACAGAGTGTCTGTCCAGGTTGAACATGAGATATGATGGCACGTGGGTGGCGCATCCTAGCCTAGACAGTGGAGTCCTCACTGGTGGAGATGGCTGGAGGTCAGCTTGCCATCACACACTTAGTCACACGTCGACGCGTGAGAAGCAAGATAGAATGGTCAGGTGACGTGTAAGGAGCATTTGCAGGTTGTCTGGTGGCCGAGCATCAGGTATAGGCCAGTCAGTTGACAACAACGCTGATGGTGCCAACGGTGAGAGTAAATGTTCACTCCATGTGAGTGACTAAAAAAAAAAACACAAGTCTACACACTAGGAAAATGCTAACACAAAAGAAGACTAAAAAAGAAAAAGGGCCAATCTATAGCTCCGATACCATGTAAATCAAATAAAAAAGGTTTGTATTTTCATATGTTGAATATGTACAAAATGGGGATATATATATGTGTGTGCAGGAGTCATACTCCTAATTAGGGATATGATCCCTATAACCAGGTTGATATCGTGTCATCTCTAGAATTAAGTAATCCCTACAATCAAGCTTGTAATCTATATCAGGAATTAATTGTCCGAATGACCAAACGCAGATCTTATTAATTAAACAAACCTGAAACTGATGGACTGGCAGAGCATCATAAAACTCATGGGCAATGATGATTGTTGGCACTGTAAAGCAGAAAATAATATAGACAATAAATGAAGAAGGTCAATAGTTAATTTTCCATGCCTATGAACTTTGAAATGAAATTAAATAAAAGAAGATTTCACAAGCTATCAGGCTTCAACAAACTGACACCACCTGTGTAACATTTCAGGGAATGAAGAGGAAGGAAAAAAAATACCACTTACCTCCTGAAGGAACCTGCTCCAAGGAGGTGTGCCACGAAACAGGTACCTCTGACAGCATGCTGACAGTCCTCTCTTTTTCATCAGTACATTCTAAGTTATGATGTTGCAGCTTCCGGAGTGTAGGACTGCACTCTACCATATGTATGCATAGAGATTTTGCAAAGCTATTAAATTTTGAAGAGCCCTACAAATAAAAGGTTTTTGTTTTAAAAGATTACTCAAATGAATACCGTCTTCCTCACATAATAAGAGTATAATGCACAATCTTCCTTCTATGTATAAATTCCTAGTTTTTAGAGTTGCAGTAACTAACTCGCAGAAGATCAGCCATAAGTGTTCCTCGTCCTGGACCAAGTTCAACCAGGTTTATTTTTTCTGGTTGTCTCATCTGCTCCCAGAGACACATGGTCCACACACCAATCATCTGAAAGATCAAAAAGCTAAGGAGAAGTTTTACTTCATGAGAAAATGCAACAGGAAAATAAATTTAACAATAATTATTGATTTAGTGGTTGGTGCATACATTTTCATGAGCTCAAAAAGAAAACCAATTCAGGATAGGATGAAATTACCTCCCCAAACATCTGGCTCACTTCAGGAGAGGTTATGAAATCACCTTCTGCACCAAATACATCTCGGTTAATGTAGAAACCAGCTTTAGGATTTGTCAAAACTTCTTCCATATACTCGGCAATTGATATTGGTCCACCGCGGAACTTAAAATAGAAATGGAAGGGAATTAAACACAGCAATGAGGTTCGCGAACAATGAAATGGAGAAAACTAGATTAACCAAATGAGCCTTGAGGTCAACTAAAGCAGGTGGTCCACTCATTCTACATATTAAATGCCTCAAAATCATAATTTTATTAACGGTTTCATCAGTACTCCAGCCATGCAATTCATATGTTTAGTCATGAGACAAATATAAATTTAGGCAGCTGAATTTCCTTCACATGTACTTGCTTGATGTCTCAACTAGTCAATTCTTAGGTGACCATTTCTACAAAACTGAACCTTCTCAAACACACCAAAACCAAATGTCAGCATTTATCAGCTCAAGAGAGGAAACAAAATGGGTATCCAAAAAGTATGCGACTTTGGTACCTTGATAATGCTTTTAAGGTGCTTGACAAGTTCTGACTCGCCGGACGGTTCGTGAGAATGCTCTACGAAACCATTAAAAAGAATGAACTTTCAATCAAGAACTGCTATTACGCACAGCTTACATAGAGTGACATAGTAGAAGCCATGATACCTGGAGGGTTATAAAGTCCAGAGCGGTCGATGGAGATGGCGGTAGATGGTTGTGAGGATGCATTCTCCAAATGTTCGACGAAATGACTCTCTGGAGATTTTGAGTCTGAAGAGGAAAAAGAGCATCGATTAAGCAATGGCCGGGAGGAAGCTGATCTTCCTCTACAGAAAAGGGAGTGGCGAGAAGCGGAAGCTTGTCGAAATAGATGCAATCCTTTTAGCATTTTCTTCGTCGTGTAAAAATAGAATGAGAGAGATGAGCCAAATGAGTTGAACGTTAATATCAAGTACAGTCTTCGACCGTCCTACGTAGCTGTCGGTCGAATTTTTACTTGGCATGACAGACTTGGAGCTGGCAGGGGTGGAAACTTCTTTTTATTTGATTCAGATTTTGATTGTGATATTTTTTAATTTTTATATTTAAAAAAGAAATTGGGGGCTTTATTCCGAATTTCTGATGCTTGTTACATACGATACAACAATAATTTAGTTTTAATAATGTAATTAAAATTTTGAGTTGAGTACTACGTATATTGTTATATGAATATTCTTTCTTCCTTTCTTTCTTTCCCCTAAAGAACTTGGTATAATATGAAAATCATCTTAATTTAATGATATGCTTTTTTTCATAAATATGTCTTCAGACTGTCTCAAATATTCATTTGATATAAATTATGCATAAGATTTTATACACAATTAATCACTCCTCCTCCAATTTTGGACTTTGAACTGAAAATTGAAGTATCGATTCCAGGTCCCTAATTGTTGATCAACTGACACCAATTCCTGCGGTGGCTTTTGTGGGTGACAATTTATCTGTTCCTAGTGTACGTAGCCAAAACCTGAAAGCTTAAAATCAATAATTTCAACATTTTCATACGTAATAAAAAGAATAAAAATTTTCCCTACTATATATTTCGAAATAATTCATGTTTCTAAAGAGAGCTAGTAGCAAGAAAGGCAAAACCCTAGACAATTTCTACTCTGCACTTGCTTGATTTTGATCGGAGACCCATTTCACCCAATTTTCCATCAGAGAGGGAGAATTTGATATCCCTTCCCACCTTTTCACACACGTAAACTGTAAAAACAAAGGCAAAGACACTGGCACTGACTCTGGCCACAAGTGCAATTCCATATAAGGCCACAGACACTGACAGCATGGGGATAGTGGACAAGTGATAAGCAAAGCCAACAAATAAGGCAACGGATAAGCCCCATATGATAGCTTTCAAGACTCTTTTCTCGGATGAGTCCTGACCCGGAGGTAAACTATGGAGGATGTTGAAGCAGTGGCATAACACAAAATAGCCAAAGTAGGCAAATATGATGAAGGCTACCACGGGGAAATCTCTGTAGATAAATGCATTAACTATAGTATTCACACTGGTATACGTCATGTAAAAGAAAGCCAAAGAGTATGCAAGAGGAGTTGATTTTCTTCTGTAATGTTTTGGAAACATTTTTCTGCGGACAAGGGAAGTTTGAGGACGCTTAGCGACTAGGGATTTGGTCCTTATATAGAGTAAGTAGTCTATGGGAAGGGGCAAGCTAATTCCAGGAAACTACATCAAAAAGTTGTTAAAGCTTTAGGAAGATGAAGGTGAAGGCGTTGGAAGCTTCGCTGTGGAAGGACAGGCATGACGTAATCCGAACCGTGTGAAATTGACGTCCTACTTTTCATGTTGGACATGCTTCTTAGACACTACACGCATGAGATTTCCGCGAAGAATTCTCACTAATAGTTATTTCGTCTAAATTACGATTCTAGGAAACAAATTTACTTTCTAAGAAGCTCTTTTTATGTAATTTTGAAGAAGAAGTACATTATTACAAGGATCGTAGATTCTTATATTTGGCACAATCACTACCTACTGCCCTAGCATTGAACTAGAGCGTATCAGTTAATGGCATTAGAATTATAAGTTTCAAATTAAAAAAAAACGTTAATTTTTTGTAAGATTAATGCTTTTGAATAGTTCAAACTGTAGTAATTGTCTCAGTTTTAATTCCAAATCTAATGGATTCGCCCTTTTAATTCTTGAAAATTTAACTAGCAACAAACTTATCCAATTTTTTTAGGTAAATAAAGAAGAACTGGATGGGATGGGAACAAGAAAAACTGTGAATTCGTTTCATAATGGAACAGGCCAAGGATTCGGCAAGGTGGAGCCTTTTAACGTCAACAGAAACGCACCACTAACCAGTGAATTTGATTTCGCGGCCAAAACCTTAAACCCTGATTTCCTATCGGTCCCAATTGACACTAACTTCATGGACATTATTCAAGAAAGAGTAACAATATGGCAGAAAGAGTACAAATATGGCAGATGTCGACGGTGCCCCCGTCGTCGTCGCTTCTGGGTCGTCAACAAAACTGATGAAATTGGACAGGGACAATTAGTTGAGGATCGAAGTGGCAAATAACACGCCGCTTCGACTCCGGCTCCTAAATGGCACCGCTGAGACCTTCGGCACCGAGCTTCCGCCGGAAGTGTGGCTCACCTTCCCTCCCCGCCCGACATTCGCCGTAAATTTTGCCCATTTTTTGCTCAAATCTTCTCCTTTAAAGTGAAAGCTCCCACCTTTTTTTTTTTTTGAAAAAAAGTTTTAGTTTTCAGGCGTTTACTTGGTATGGAGATGCAATAGAGATGGATGGTTCCACGGAAACTGATTGCACTGCCGATGAGGTGAACTTGGTTGTCGTTTGTTGCTTTCTTCTTGGCCCTTTTCTTTTTGTTGGAGTTGATGGTAAAGTTTCGATTCATTGGTTTGCAGACACCAATTGTTGGTTATGTGAATGTGCATGCTATACTCGAAGCGCGAAGAAATCGTGCTAAAGCCTCTTCCTCTAGTGATTCAGTGCCTGTTCAGGTGCATTTTCATCCTTTCCGGTCTACTTGGTGGTGTCATGATTTTATCAGTATCTGAGAATGTATTTGGATGATGAAATAATGTGATGGAAAAGTTGTTCGGTACTTGGCTTGAAATTTGACGGGGAATGTGGATGAGTAGAGAGTGTGGTGCTCTTAATGTAATAAGGATCTTTGTGTAGCTGTGTTGATAATCTTGGACTTTGCATTGTGATATATATCTGTTTGGGTTGTTCTCTTTTAAGTGCTTGCTTTATTTGTTGATTACGATGTTGTAGTTATATGTTTTCATATAGAATAGAGGCTTCAACTTTAACTTTGGCCTTTTTCCAGCATCCTATGGCGCTCTCAAATGTATGATAAGATGCATATCTTGAAGATATATAACTTTGTTGTGAAATAAGCATTAGATCCATAGCCATTAAAGTTAGTCGAAGTATCCTGTTTGTAGTGATAGATATGACATCATAACATTGCAATTTCCAAATAGAGGTCTTATTTTGCAATCATTAGAATCAATTACCTGATCATCAATATCACCACTCAGGGATGCTCATAAACAAGCTCCTAGTAGGTCTATTATAATACATTTCGTAAACCATTTGATTTATAATATCGTGAGCAATCTAACTTATTATTCTTTTGACTAATCCAAGGTCCTAAGGTGATAGTTGTAGGACCTACAAGTTCTGGCAAAAGTACCTTTTCAAAGATGCTTCTTAGTTGGGCCCCTGAGTTGGGTTGGAAAACCTACTTTATAGACCTGTAAATTTGTCAAGGAGCAATAAACATTCCAGGATGCATTGCTGCCTCTCCTCCCGAGTTACCTATCGATCCTATCAAAGGGATTTCTCTGTAATGCCACTTGTTTGCCTCTATGGTCACACCATTTTGATAGACCAATAAAGACATATTTTCATAAAAAGGCCAAGTCAAAGGCAGATAAGGCAATTAATTGGCAGTTGTTAGAGGAAAAATAGGAAGAGTTGGGTAGTTCCTGATTTTTAGGAGTAGTGGGATGGAGATAAGTATTGTTAATTGTTATTATTGTATTGTTAATTATTATTATCTATAAATGAGTCTCTAGAAGTTAGTCTATAAATAAGCCTTGGGTAACTGTCATTAGGTGTGCATCTTTTCATTTTCAATGTATTCTTGGAGTTTAGGCAACTCGAATTGCCTTCCCTAGTGGTGCAGTAATCTGTGAGATTCTCCAACACTTCTTGTATTAGTTTATTTGCATTTAATAAAATTTTGCATTCCTTATTTCTTCCTAGTTCTACCATTTTGGTATCAGAGCCCTATGATTCTACAATGCCTATTGGTACCCGTAGCTTTTCTTCTGTTTCTCCACCAATTCCACCACCTATAAATCCAAACACAACTCCAACCGATACTAATTAGTCTCCAGAAGTAGTACTCCAACAACTTAGGGGTCGTTTGGTATTACTGTGGGTTGTAGTTTTTAGTTGTAGTTTTGATATATTTGTATTGATTTTTGTGTTTTGTCC
>JAOXYD010000008.1:13096480-13112432 GCA_028565735.1 Pinacopodium congolense | reverse complement strand
TAATTAGTGAATTAAATGTTAATTGATAATAGTTGCCTATGTGTATTAAATAAATGTTGGAATCTCTTGATTAATGTATGTTAATATATTATTAATTTTAGATATGACTTGACACTTATAAAGTATGAAATTTGTAAATGTTGATTAATACATGAATGACATAATTGGATTAACAACTTAATTACTAATGAGATGGAAAATTAATTTCGAATTTTCGATTGATTAAAAGTGTTGAATTTGTTCTACTTGATTTAGATTATCGTAAATGATTGATGTTAGATATTTTATATAAAAGTGCATCATAAGCATAACATGCCATAAGATAGATTAATCATTGGATACGATAGACATACAAGATTGATATGATTAGAAATTAAGATTTACGAAAGAGATGCTCAGTGAGACAAATTAACAAGTTAGATTGAAGAATCATTTGCTTACTTAGGTCAGGTATATTCAGTGGTCCTAGATTTATGAGATTAAGATCGATTGATACGATATTGATGCGGATTAGGCCTGTATGTGGAGCAGTGCCATGACATTCTAAGTCCCGTTGATGTCATGTCTGAGACTAGGCATCAGAGTGATGCCAGAGTATTAGATGTGATATCTTGTACCGAATATGTTCATACATGTGCACATGTGACATTCAATTTATCCACCGAGATTGAGATTGTGATGATATGAGTCAGTGGGCTATTAAATATAGCCTACTAAGTTAAGTAGGCCCTAATAAATGAAAAAATTAGAAATTGTTAGAATTAGTAGATGAAATTGTATCTCAAGATATCATGAATTTGCATTATTGCATGAATGGTTACTATTATTTTGTTGTTATACTTGAATAGATTTATATATACACTTATATTCATATACGAAGATCCTATATGATTATTATAATGGTATGAGGGTAAATATGAAATTTTATTGAGTTGGCCGCTCATCCTTTGACCTTTTGATTGAGATTCGACGATTCAACTGGTTTAAGTTATTTCATCGAGAGTAGGTGGGTTAATGGCCAGATTATTTTGTTATTTCGTTTGATCTGTTGAGACTTTTAGATTATTATTTTGAGATAATTATTTGTGATTTGAACAGCTTAAATATTACTTTATATTGTATAAAGTAATATTTACTTTACTATAAATATATACTGAAATTGTGATTAGACTTGTTATATTTATTTTATAGTTAAATTTTCGAAGCGTCACAATATAAGTGTACGAACAACCAATTTTCTTCTAAAAAGGGATTGCAACATGAAGCTTTTTCTGGGAAGATTTCTTTTGAAATCAAGGCTTTGCATCGGAGAATTTCTTCTCATTGCCGGGCCATATCGGGAATGAGAGTGGTCTGAAGGTTAACCATTTCACTGCTGCTTTTAATGGCAATTCTTGACATGGATTTACAGCTGTTGGTAGCTGTAAAGGTGACTCATTGACTTTCTATCTGCAAACGAGGGCTTGATTTAAAGAAATTAGCTTGGTTACACTTTTGTACACAAATAATAATAATAATAATAATAATAATAAGCACCTACGATTGGTTCTTAATTTGAATTCTTCAAACCCCTCTAGAACTATTTTTTAAAAATGATTTGATTACTCTCCAGAATATTTTACCTCTTTTGTAAATTAACATAAATAAATTCTGCAAAGTACTGTAAGAAATTCCTTTTTTTTCTTTTTGAAGAGAATTGAGAGTAAGCCCGCCTTTAAAAATTCCTATGTCAGGATGAAATTTTGCTATCGATAGCAAAAAATTTGCAGTTCATTCGTTTTGTTGCAGGAACACAGATGCTTAAAAGAAATCATTTCAGTTCAAGTTTATGAAACGAAGTTGTCCACTGTTCTGAAAAAAAAAAACACAAAAATAATGCTTAGGGCAGGGAGAATTGACGTTGTTCAAACGTTTTGAACTTTTAAGTCATTGAAGACAGCTTACACTGGAAAACATCACCTTGCAATTATTAAGTTCTATCATCATATTTCAAAAACACGTTGGGTCCTAACGTTTTGGAGGCTTAATAAGATTGGCCTTTACCATCACTTACCAATTAACAAAATTCCATTGTAATGACATATTTTAGATGATTTTGAGACTCGAATGAATTAAAGGTCAAATTGCTCAAGACAATAGCATATTGCTCTAGAAGAGGAAACGCCAAGTTTGTTATCCAGTGACTTGTAGCCTTGCCTAATTAAGTTTTTGCCAAGGTGTGATGAACCAAACTTTCAAACACTAATTTCATAGATATGTTAGATTTAATATTAAATATCCCCATTTTAAAGGGAACATCATTGGGCTCCCACACTCTAGAGCTCTCATCCCAGGTAACAATACAACAGAAGTGGAGAAAGGACAATTGCCCAAATCGCCCAAGCTTCTCGAGTAAAACAACAAAAAGCATACCCAGAGTCCCCCACGCTTCCCAACTTTTGGACACCTATTGCCAACTGCCACATTTGTAGATTAATCATAAGAAAATCGAACCAATGCAACCACATATTCCGGACAAAAACAACTCAACCGCCACCTACAAGAAGCTTGATGACTGAAACTCTCATTAACTTGACAAATTTTCCAGAATCACGGTGGCAATCTTTGGTGTGATGAAGCTTTGAAAAACGGCCATCATGACTCTCTGACTTACAAAGTTCCTGAAAAATTTACTGTTAAAGAGCATCTAAATGCGCGTACATTCATATTCATGGTTAGATAGGGCAGAATGTACTATAGCTCCAGAAAATTAAATTTAATTAAATGTAAAACTTGCTTGAATGTTAAGATCCTTACACTAGCTATATATATCAGGGTTTTCCCTACTCTGGATCATAGGGACACCATCATCCCTCCAATGTATTCGCTCTTCACATAATGCAGCTGCCACCTCTACATATAATTGATGCTCCTACAGAAATGATGAAGGAAAATGAGAACAAATCAATACCACTTTTAGCAAAATCAGAATGTCTCCTTTGTTGAATGTATTAAGATACCCTATATAACTTAATTCTGTAAAGCCATCTTCAGATTAACATGGCCTAACTCAATAGTTCTCTAATCAGACAGACATTTAACAAGATGGTATAACAGTAGCATAAAATAAAATGAGCTCAAAAAGCAGAAAATATCAATCCCGCAAACGCAAGTTTTTGCTTAGACTTTACAAGAACATCTCAATACAACGCAACTAAGAGCTAAGTACAATATTGCTCAAAAGATGGCCTAAAGATAGACAAAAGCTGATTACCACTTCAAGAACCCTGGAAGCTAGCTCCTCTGCTGTGTCATTTGCTTGTACAGGGACAACTCTTTGAGCAAGTATACGTCCCTCGTCATAATGCTCATCAACAAAATGGATGGTTGGTCCTGAGTATCTAACCATGTGCCAATACAGGTGGGAAAACAAAAATTAAGAAAAGAAAAAAAAAGTTATGGAGATTTCACTTTTTTTTTCCTTTTCTTGTCCTTCTCTGATCGCTTATGATTCTAGTAAAATAACTGAAAATGGGACGGCTTGTTCAGCACTTCTCAGTCAACAATGTCAAAGACTCACAACAGAGTAATGTATATCATCACAACCTGCTACATACCTTGCTCCAGAAGTGATAACGGCTTTATGGACATTCATTCCATAATAGCCTTTGCCTCCAAAAGCTGGAAGGAGTGATGGATGGATATTAACTATAGATCGTGGATAAGCACGAATCAATTCAGCCGGTACAAGTTTTAGATAACCAGCCAAAAGAATGAAGTCAACACCAAACCTCCTGATTAAGACAAAACAGAGAATAATCATAATCTTGTCAAAGTTTGTGGATAAACTCCAACCATTTTTTCCTTATTGCTTTGATACAAATAAACAAAACATGAAAGAAAGTAGTGTATTCCCATTAAAAGAAGAAAAAGAGGCAGACAACATTTGCCATACTCTATGTCTGGTTCTTTCTATGATCACAAAAACTAGTAATATGTTGTTTTCGGTTCGCAACATTTCAGTAATATCCAAGGGAGGAATGTGGTAAACATTACTGCAGCTTGCACATTGTTATCTGTTTGCAGCTGAAGATATTAAGATTTGTTTCTTTCTTTCTGTTTTTATAAATTCAAGGACAATATGAAACAAACCAAAAGTATGCAGATGGAGAATAAGGCAAAGTATTGTAATCGACACCCTGATCAATTAATGTATAGTTACCATTTGAACTAACAATTGGTCAGCATATCAAACACTAAAGCCATGGAATTTTCTACTGAAATGAAAAAAATATTTGGAATATCATGAATTAATGCTTCATTAAGATGGAGGTTGAACAGATAGGACCTGGTTTAAAATGTCTATTAATTTTGTGGCAACAAAAGTCAGACTCAGTTGGTTCTTTCATCGACTCAAGATAGCTCATGCAGAAGGCAATTCTAATGACAGGCTAAGAATAAGCATCAGACGTAAAACAATCCCAGCTCAAATTAGAACATTCAGACCCCCTAATCTGAATCCCCCGCATTTCAAGGAAACTGCAATTTCATTCCCTCTTATGCAAGTACAGAAGATGGCCATTGTCAGAAAATTGTAAAAATAGGAAGGGCCTTTAGTTCGTTAGATGATTGTTAGTCTGAAGAAGTGACAGCATCCAAGCTGCACCAACTTATTCTCATCCTATTAACAAATTAAAAAAGAAAAGAAAAAAATTTAACAAACAGAAGTCTTAAGTGAGGCTAACCCAAGAGTGGAGACAAGGTCACTTGTTGATTGGCTATTAGGTTGATGCTTTGTTCTAGGGAACAAAATGACTGAGATCCCCTTCTTTCTTGCATATTCTGCACCTCCACAACCTGCAATAGACAAAAGGAACACACATACGTGAAGGGTTTAAGTAGGTCCCAAGACAAAAATAATGTATTGATAGCTCAAAACTTATCAAGAAACTTGCTTAAAACACCAAATTGTCACTGCAAAACTTCCTCCTACTAGCAAATAGAAGTTTATGAAATCCCATTCAAAAGAAACTTAAAACGTTTTCAAAGACAAATCCAAATCCTAAACTTTTCTTGATGAATTAAAGTAAACAGAATGCATTCAGCCATGAATTAGATGAAAGCCTGTACAAACATTAAAAAGGCGAAAGCTGTATACTATTACCAGCTTTATTTGTAACCAAAACAACAATATCTCCATGAACTGATCCCTGAAGACAAGCTTCATGAATAGAAATAAAGTTAGAGCCTCCACCAGAGACAAAGACAGCCAGCTTCTTCCTCCTCAATTTGGGTTTCTCCCAATCTGTCCTAACCTCTAAAGCAGTACAATCCTTCACATTCCCAGTAGATTTACAACACTGCAAGCGATTAAGAGAACCTTTCACAGCCGTTGTTGGTAGAGAAACCTGAGATTTGATTTTTGAGGGGTTGTCATAATTTCGTTGAACAAACAAAAACAATGGAATTTTTTGGGTTTGAATGGTTTGTAATGTGCAGCTTGAGGAACACCCTGAGAGCAAGCCTATTGCTTCCATTCTCAACCTCTTGAAGTAGGAACGAAAGAAGAAGACTAGCAAATGAAGCCCTAAGGAGGTGAATTATGCTGGGGTTGTAAGCTTTGTCATCTCATGGGTTAGTATCAATTCCGATGTTCAAGGATCATAAACATATTAGTAATGCACCTGCAAAGGCATTAACATAGTTAAGCAATCAAAGTCAAATAACCTTTTCTTTTTTAAGTAGAAGTGAAAGGAGACAAAGCATAAATAATCAGATGCAGCCATATTCTCTCAACAGGTTATTAAAACAAGCCAAGGATAGGCACTAATTGTTCTAACAGAAAGATCAATAATAGAGACATACACTCATGAGAAAATTGACATCTAAACTTCTGTAAGAGAGAACTAATGGAAAGAAGATGCATTGCAAGCTTACAGATCAAAAGGAAAGTGCAACACAGGTATGGTATGGATTCTTTGAAGACAGGAATGTCAAGCAGTTAAAAACTTTTAAATAGAAACATGAAGATATAGCCTCTGATGCAACAAGGCATTACAAAAAAAGAGGCATCAAGGATGAGAAACTGTTCCAATAGCATCTACTAACATCTTATCAAAATACATTTAGAAGAAGGTACTAGGCATAAATTTTTCTCATATTCTGTCCCAAACCAAGACTCAAATCAAATTTTGGTTAATTTGAATCAAGATTTGTTGGAAATCAAATAAGGAAAATCAAAATTAAGCAGCATTACAAATTGGTGATTAGCAGTGAATTCAATCCTTGCAAAATAGTAGCAACAGTAAAGTACGAGCAGGCAATAAACCTCATAAACTAGGAAACAAAATTACACCATCCAACCAAGAATAAAAAATAATGTTAAGCACACAGATCGCACATTAACAGATGAAAAAAAAAAACAAAGTATTAACCCAATCGAAATGTAATGACAAAATCATACAGAAATCGTAATCAAGAATTATTCTACAATAAAAAAAAACAAATCATCCAGCACAGTTATACTAATTACTTTTTTTTCTCCCTACATTAAAAAAAAAAATCTGAGTACACTGCCAAAAATATTTGCCAACACTGCAAAGAAGATCTCGACCCAAAATCTTTGGTTTCCAATTAACTGATAGTAGAAACCAACAAACATTCAACACTGGTCGCCCAAAATTGAACCATTAATCAACGACGGAAAGGCAGAAGAGACACAACCCAGTAGTGAAAACAATAAGACAAAATAAAAAGCATTATAGATCAAGATTTTTTGAGAAAATATTGAACCATTAATCAACGACGGAAAGGCAGAAGATACACAACCCAGTAGTGAGAACACTAAGACAAAGTAAAAACCATTATAGATCAAGATTTTCTGAGAAAATAGAGGGGGAAAGCCGAAGAACAAAGGAACCTTTTTGAGTTCTCTCTTAAATTTCTATAAACTGCTGGAAGGGAGGTACAGAAGCCAATTGAGAGGGAAGTAGACGACGCCCGCCGTGGAGAGAACTGGAGGGAAAAGTACATTGATTCTATAAATTATATAAATAAAAATATGAAACCGGGCGGGTAGACCATAGATGACCCAAAAATGGGCGGTTTTCAATTGGCTGGTCTAGGGTTTTGTTAAATGCATGTCCAACGTACCTATCATAATTCCCAGTTTGATTGCATTTATTTATGTCCTTTTAAAGGAAAAGCATCACTTGAGTCAAATATTTGCTTATAATTAATGTGAAGATGCATCCTTTCTTACCCGTTTAGTTGAAAAGAAACATTGATAAATTAATAGATTGGATAGTTTAGTTAATTATTGACAACAAATATGGTTTAATAAACATTAATCCTATGATTGGTGTTTCTAATCCTAGGTTGGAAATTCATACACCCAGAATTGGGTTAAACGGGTGTTTTTTAACGAGATAAAAGGAATATTTGGTATTCTTTTTTATTTTTTATTTTTATTTTTATTTTTATATACGTGTATTAATTTATATAATATTATTATTAATTTTTATATTATTTTTTGAGTTTATGTATTATATTAATTATATTATCTTTATCAATTTTTATATTATTTTTATTAATTTTTATATTTTTAAAAATAAAAAATAAAAGAAAACCAAACAACGCCAAGCAATGCGCTGTCCGTTCATTTTTTGACTGGCAAGAATGCTGGATAGGTGAGTGAGTAACCCCCTGGATGAGTGATGGCAGTCGCAACCCCGATAAATTAGTAACAATAGAAGCCTGAGTTCTTTTATTCCTTTCAGATTGAGAATACAATAAACAATGAAGCCATGCAAATCTGTAGTGCCTTTGGCTTTGTTTTAATAATCTGATCAATGCATAGATAAAAAGTACAGTAGAATAGAAGAGAAAGAACTTTAAAAAGTTCAATCTCTATTTATTAAACTCACATGATGAAGCAGCGAAACCCAACTTGCCAGCTCCAAGATCAAATTCCCACATGTAATTTTGCTGCATTATATTGCCGATCACCGAAACGCCAGGCCAAGCAGTGGATACAATTCCTAGGCATATCACCCCATCACCAGCATCTATAAAATAGCTCTTTACTGGTGGCACAAAGTTAACCCCGTCCGCAAAATGAATCGTCAATTTGGGCACTGATGCTTCGTTGAACCCTTTCCCTTCAAAGCAAAGTTCCATTGGCCCCATGTCCGGCATATGAACCTTCTTGTAATTTGACAAGGGTTCCATGTAAGCTTCCATAACAGCATCAAATGCAGGCACTGTCAAATATGTCAAGCTCGAACCAGAATCGATTATGGCTCCGCCATTGCCATGGATATTCCATACTCGGGACGGAATTTGCAGGTGTGTGTTGCCTACTGAGATTCCTAAGACACTAACTGCATAGTATGGATTGATAACATTAAGCACCAACTCTGTGTATTGCATTTTCAATGTTGATGCCATTTTAACGTCTCCGAAGCTGAGGAAGTTTTGAAGGTTACTTGGGCTAAGGTGATCCACCAAACAATAGGAGAACTTATTGCCGAAATGTTTGGCAATCCTCACTGCAAATGAGTGCTGGTTGTAGCCTAACCCCATGACACCGTCAGAATTGCGAAAGGAACCGTTGAACACTTCACTACACCCTATTATGACATCATGCAGCTTTATCTTCCGGTGATCATGAAGTCCAACCGTTATAGTCTCGTTTGCAAACAATCCGACAACATTTCTGCCATCTGCATATCTACCATACTGACATTAGAATAAGCAATGTCCTGCTGATGGATAATAAATTTAGAAGAGCTAAGCATATGGTAGTTAGTGTTTTAACTGATACATAGAAATGCTGTTTTGCTGTTACCTGTAGTCGTAGAGGCAGGGTGCTTCTGGCGTAGGACACTTGGTCAAAGAGAAGGATGAAGCGAGATCTTCCTTACAGGTTTTAGATGAGCAGGGAATTGTCTTGAAGGAAGGTGATGTACTGGCATTGAAGATCCTAATAATCCCAGGATAAAGTTCGGGTTTGGGGCAATATTTGCATTTATATTCACAGTGCATCCAGGTGACGTCGCTCCCTGTATCGGCTATCAACACAAACTTACGAGGCCGAGGGCTACCAATTCTGAAAGACACGAAGTATTGACCAATGCCAATGTCTGCAGCTGAACGCATTGGCATCTGGGCAAGGTTGCCCCCGTTGATCTCAAAAGCCTTCCTTCTTTGTCCCAGGCGATGCCCGATTGTTTGTTGCCTGTAATGGTCACTGTGGATAAGCTGTTTGATGCGATCTTCCCTGGTTTTGGGTGGTCCAAGAGTAGACACGCCTGAATCAGCTAGCTCAGGTGCATGCCTGTGAATCAATTCAAACTTAACCACATCATCTGGTCCAGACGGGCCATCATCATCGCCGTAGTCATCATTGTTGAAGGCATGAACCTGAAAGCAGAAGGCATTTACATGGATTGACAACAAAAGCAAGATCAGGACGTGGGGCGTAGACATTTCAAAGGGAAATGAAAGTAGGAGTCAGGATGAGCAACGAGGTAGCCAAATGACCTCCCCCATCAACATAGACCTTCAAGGATCGTGAATTGCTGAATTTTCACCTGTACCTGCAAATGCGGGCATTCATACACTTGTTTGTTTCTTTACTTTCACAAAAAAGGAGCCCTTTATCCAACACCCTCAAACAGTTTTTTAAGGAATAAATAGTGGCATATGTCTATTTATCTGTCTTACCGTTGAGCATTTAATAGAGAGCATGTCCTTAAATTAGCTGGTTGGTTCATATTTATCCAAAACATATGAAGGACGGAAACTCGCAAATCTGATTCACCATCAAATAAAATAGGAACTAATTGGCTCCATCTTTAGAATTGAATTATAAAGAATGTAAAATATTGGGAATGGAGTCTCCGCTATGACAGTGCCGCAATAGCAGAGGCACCTTCACAGCGTATCCAACCACGGAGTGGCTGTGAAACAGTGGAGCAGGTGAGAACTTTTGGGTTGCAGGTTCTTCGAGGAGTGTTCCATCTGTGAGAAATTCCAGTGCACTTGCGATCCAAACACTACTGCTTCCTCGTAAGGGTATGGACGCAAGATGGTACCTCCTAATCCTAATAGAACGAAACTGCTTGTTTTCGACTACCATACTCTTCCCATGTCTCGTCCCAGCCCTTCTCTCTGGTCTCATCACCTTCCAACAGCAGATGCAGTTTCAATTCTCTTAAAAAAATATACATATATAATTCTACTGCAACTACATGGAAGCTTTAAAATTGGAAAGTAAGATTTGGGATGGTTTGATTGGCTGGGAAGCTATGTTAAAGCCTAGTAATATGATGAGGTGTTGGCTGAGAAGCTGTTGGGGCTGATGTCTGAAAACATGGGACTGCCAACATCCTACCTTCAGAAACAGTTATTACCCTCCTTTCCTCAGCTTGATCTTACTTTCTGTTTCCAGTGGTGTGGGGGTCTCATCACTCTATTCCAAGATGATGTTTCAGGACTTTGATAGTTCTCAAGGGCTCCTCTTTCCCATGCAATTATTGTTCTCTTCGCTATTCTTCTTTTCCATTTGTCTCTCTCCGTTGCCCTATCTCTTTATTTTGATAGGCCACGACCCAACATGAACATGCAATTCCTTAAGAACTAAACCTCAGCCATGTTACGTGTATTATTTGTGAATTATGTATAAAGGGTTTAGTTCAGGATTATGTTCACATGATTCCTTAACATTACGTGCATGTATCTATTACACAATAAAATTGTTTATATATATTATTTATATTGAAATTTTATAAGTTGTGGGAGAATATTAGAAGTTTTGTTTTAAAATTTAAATTTGGTAAGTTACAAGTTTCAACATTATGTTGTAATTAATTATTTCAAAATGATGGTTGAGTTATAAATGTTATTTCCCTTTTAATTACATAATTTATTTGTAAAATGATACGTGGGTTTTAAATATACCGGATAGTAAGCGTATAAAACTCAGAAGTCCATCTTCCTGTAAGAGTTTGTTTAGAATAAATAAATTTTACAAAATTTTGTAGTATTTGTTTATAATTCTAAATTTTTATGTTTAAAATAAAAAAATTTAATTATTTCAATTATGTGATTTAGATTTTATGGAATTCAGTATAATAATATAAATTCTATCAAAATAATTTGCATTTTTAAATAAATTTCACAAAATTAAAAAGTATACTTTTTTTTCAAAACTATTTTTACTAGATTTTTTTAATGTTAATCTTTTTGTGTGTTTTTTAATATGCTGTTATATTTTATATTATATTATAATTTAATATTATATTATATTAATACAAAACTCAAAAGCCACTTTGTCGTTTTACTCAAAAGCCATTCCATTTTTCCTGTTCACTTTTTTTTTATCTTCGATTCCATTGGCATTTTGACTTATCTTTGTTACATATATGTTGCTTTCATTTGTATGCTTATCTCTTTTGAGTGTCTTTGGCGTAACGTGACAGACTTTCAATAACAGACAACCTTCTCCCACTTGTCAGGTATTTTTTTTGTTATTCTTTAATTTTTGTTCAAATGATTTTCTATTTGTAATTTATTATTTATGTTTTTAAATTCTTAAAAGATGGGTAATAATTTATAATTTTAAGTTACTCCTTTCATGCATTTCATTTACTGTGAATTAGTATTATGACCATTTAATAAATTTGATTAATTTGATAAATTATTTGACAATTTCAAGAACTGTGAAAAAAATTCACATAAATGTGCTTACAACTTTTGTTGCATATGCTGGATATATGATTTTCTTACTACATCTTTATCGATATATTGAAAGACCAGTATTGAACTCTAATGATAATAAGGACTATCATATTAGGCATGAACTAATGAATCATACAGAAATCTATCCTAATTCTCATGATTTATTGTGAATGAGGCCACAAGCATTTAGAACTTTGGTTAAAATCTTAAAAATAGAAAGTTGTTAAGAAGTTATGACAACTTTGTATAAAAAAGGAGAATCTATGGGTTAAATGGGTACAACATAATATCTTTGGAAGGGAAAACTTACTGTCCTTCATAGCCAAGTCTAATTGCTCTTGGACACACAACTAGATTTTGCAACATAGAGAACTTATACATTCCTACATCAAGCATTATATCGGCAATGACAAGGATACCTACTTTTCGTTTGACAATTAGTATGAGCGGGGCCTCTCTTCAAATGTCGTGAATTGCCTGCTCTGAGAGGCCATATACTACATCTTTCTAAGGTTAGTTTCATTATCCATAATCCTAGTCTTAGCTAGCCTATACTAAGAGAGAATTTGATGAGATTCAACAGAAGCTTCCAAGGAATTCCTCTAATATAGTTCACAATGATAGAATTCGGTGGTTACTAAGTAGAAATGACAAAATTACTGTAAAATCTTGTAAAGAACTCCTTCAAGAGAATCATGACCACATGTTCTAGTCTAAATTTGTTTGGGACTCGAATACTCTTCCTTCCATTGCTGTAATACTTTGGCTAGCCATTAAAGAGAAGCTTTAAACCAAAGACAAGATGAAATTCCACATTCTCATTAAACTTATGTTTTATGCATGAATGTTTGTGAGGACCTTAACCATCTCCTCTACAACTGCCCTTATTCTGTCCATCTTTAGTGTACTGTCCTCACTCTCTTCACTTTGCTATTTGAGCAGGCTGAATACCATTAAAGGCTTACTCAAAGGAAATTTCAAAGCATGGTGATCTTAAACTATCAAAGATTGCAATGGTGACTTTAATCTATGACATTTGGCTTGAAAAGAATTGACACTTTTTTAATAATTAGCATGAAACAGACTTTAACATAAGCCTTAAGCTTCTATACAAAATAAGGGAGGTAGCATTTGTCAAGAACCTTGTTTCGAAATTGAGCTCGAATTTAATTCAATAATGGAATCTCATCATTAATTATGATTCTTAGTTCCTCACCCTTTTTTTCTTGCTAATCAATTTCGTGTAACAAATGCTGGCTCGATTCATCCTCGCCCTAATCCCTTTTTCGTAGACAATAGGCTATAATTTCCTTTTTTTAATTCTTTTATCTCTGCCTTTTCTCATTGCCTCCTTGGTAGCTTTGCTTTCTTAATCCTTGAACATTTGTTGTTCCTCTTTAATTATTCAATGCATTTTGTTAATTTTTTAAAAAATAAATATAAATAAAATGTCAATTTTAGATTAGTTTTAAATATAATTATGAGTAATTTAGTTGAATTACATGTTTTAAATGATAATTATATAAATAAGAGAATTTATTCATATATGAAATTCATTTTTAAATGACTACATTTTAAATTCATTTATTCCAATAAGGGGGTAAGAGTTTTGATTTACATTTTGACATTTTCTTTTTTAATAAAATACATATTTAAGTTTTGTATTGGTAATTGAGGTAAGGAGAAGCACACAATAGTTTTAAAACAACTTATCTTTACTTGTTTCACCAATATCCACTTCTCTTATCGTACCTTTTAATTTAATTACTTTGATATGTTTATGAAATTCTTTTGTTTAAGTTTATATTAAATTAAACTTATTAATGCGCGTGCTAGCGTGGAGAAATAGAAATTATTTTAACACTTAATATTAATTCGAATAAAGTATCATTATCCACATTGTCGTTTGCTGGACCCTAATGTCAATTTTTTATTAGGCTGGAGCAATATCTTTATAAATGATACTTCTTATCTTTTTCTGATTTTCATTTTTTGAATTTCACTAATCTTGTAAATCATTAGTCCCCATGACCAAGATAATTCATTTGTTCTAAAAATAACCACTGATGTTGAGCATGTGGATGGTGGTATCACTTTCTAGGCTTGACTGACAAATCGTGATAATGTTTCCTTTTCTCTTTGGGAGATTTAAATTTACAAGTGCCTGCCTAGAACTCGTTAGCAAGTTATATCATTCATTTGTTCCCAATGTCTCACCTTTGCAAAGCCTGGATATTACTAGCTAATGGACATCCATAAAGTGCAGAGCTAATGAATAATGGAGAATGCATGTTTTCCTTGTCATGAATTACCTTTTCTCTCTGTAACCAAGTATGAAGATGTCGTCCAAAAGAAATGTTTTCATGTTAATATAATTATTTATGTCCTACTCATAAATCTAAAGTCACATGCTCCAAATCACTGATCATAGTTTTCCAACTTTAGTAGGCGGGCCATTTGATGAAAGGTCCCTATGCTAATAGCTATTAAAAAGCTTCATCTCCTCAATTTGATGTTTTGTTCATAAGAAATGCTTGTTCGTCTTATCTTATTTTTTTCTTTGATAATTGACTACTTCTTTCTACTATCACCAACGACGTAGTGCATATAAAAGTGTGAACATCGATTATAATGACTAAGTTAAAAAGTGACCTCGTCAACTTCGAAGCTTGTTGGTGTGCCACCTGCTACCAAGTACCATGAAGTTTTTTAGGGTGATTTTGCTTCTTCAAAATGTCTATGGAAAACGAAATATTGATGCACTCTATGTCACCTCTTAGATCGTTCCCTCTTAAGGTAGACCTCATTAGCTGACTTTAAGCCTAGTTAAACTTATATTTATATGTAATCAAACTTTCAATAGCTTGTATTCTATTATCGGCTCTGACAATGTCTGAGAAGGAAAGGAAAGCCATTATTCAAGTCTTTATATATCAAACTTTTGCTTGTTGACTGTTGATCTTAAGTCGAAGGAATCCTTTTACTTACTTAATACAATTACAAATTTTCCAACAAATAAGAAGTCTCTTTCAGTTTCATTTAACGCTAGGTGACTATCCAGGGTAAATCCTGGCAACTATAGTTCCAGTGTTTAGGACCATTGATAGTGATCATTCTGTAATGTATTGGGTTTTTTTTTTTGTCCGTAATTGGTAGCTACAGTTCAAGCATGATTTTAATGATTACAATTTATGAGAATAAATGAATAAGATATTTTAAATCCAAATTAGGAAAAGTTTTGTCTTCTTTTGCATTATTATTATTGCCTTACACGGCTACTTATAGTGTCAATTGGAGAATTCTAGACTAACCAACTGAAAAGCTACTTAATGATAGAACATAAAGAGGAAAAATCTTTCAATGACACACATAAATTTTCATAACAGTAAAAACTGATTAATCTGTCTTTATTCTACCATTCTCTTTAGGTAACTCCAAATGACACAAAATTTAATTAACTTGAATTTAGACACATAAAGAGTTTTAAAAAGAATCATAAATCACCTTAATTGGTTTAGTTTTGACTATTCAATTGCACCTCTAAAATTACTATAGAATTCCAAAAGACATGTTTATTTTTAACACCTCCTTTAAATTTGACTTTTGTATAACTCCAACTATCATCCTTAATGTTTGTAAAAATATCATATTTGGAAGGCTTTATAAAAACGTCAATAACTTAATTAAGGGACTTCACAAACTCCTACTTAATCTCATTGGTAATGCATTCTCAAATAAAATAAAACCTTATGTCAATATGCTTGCTTTTATCACGGAACACTATATTCTTTGCCAAAACTTAAGTGGATTTATTATCAAACGTGATCTTTATTACTTCAATTTACCCTAAATAAAGTTCCTTTAATAACCTTCTTAACCAAATAGTGTAAGGAGTATAAGAACTAACTGCAACATACTCTGATTCACACGTAAAGAGTGTGACTATAAGTTATTTCTTTATATACAAAGAGATTGCATTATGTCCCAAAAAGAAAACAAACCTCCTCATACTTTTTTTTATCAATATCTCATATAAAACCACTATCATAAAATCCCATTAAACAAAAGCTTTGGGAGTAAAACATGCACCATAATCAATTGTGCCTTTGAAATATCGAAGAATTCTCTTGGCTGCTTTTAAGTGAACTTCAGAACATGTCTCTATAAATCGACTAACAAGTCCAATTGCAAATTAAACATTTGATCATGTGCAAGTCAAATGCCCTCAAAC
>JAOXYD010000008.1:13050811-13064495 GCA_028565735.1 Pinacopodium congolense | reverse complement strand
TCCCAGTTGCCTTTCCTGTTTTTATGAGATTGATTTCTTCGTATGATATTGTGTTTATAGTTTTAGTGTCAGCGCTCAAAAATTTCTAACTTTGCATGTGAAGTTGAAGATCGGTTTTGATATCTGTGCAGGATCGGAAGATTGCTGGAGTGGATAAAACCTGCCCTCTTTCAAAATTAGTGACTTTGCTTAACCATATCATATTTAACCAACGTCTCTATGGAAACTGGATTAGGTCATTTTTGCCCAATACTAAAATGCTAATGCTCTGTGAACAAGTTTGTATCTGGGTTTTTTATTATGATGAGAGTATATGCCCTTTGGCGCAATTTCAATTATCCCAACTATGCTCCAGTGCACCCTAGCAGCAGTTCAATTTTACATGTTGCAGTACTGGATGAGTTTTTCATTGTTCAAGAATATGTTTTCTTTGATCAGCACAGTTGTGTCTCTTGTGGTTTTTCTGAAAATAAGCATGGCAGCTTAAACCTTTTTCTATTTTGCATGATAGTGTTGGATCCAGGCAGTTCTTGCTTAGTAGGATTATCAGCTGTGTGCTTGGTGAGATGTTGACAGTCACAGGGCCATAACTGTACATATAGTCAAATGCCATGCCACACCGATACAGAATGTTGGAATGTAATTGTCCACTATGCTAGTTATTGGGTTGTGAGATTGTGGTAAAATCCTTCAGAAATGTTTTATGCAGTGGGGTTCACTCTCCAGTCTACTGAAGGAAAATATGAAACTTTATTTTTGATAAATGAAAATATGGAACTGTTGAGAACGTTAACTGCAAACTTTTATGTTATGATGAGAGCATTTGCACCTTTTTCTCATTCCAATTACTTAGGATCGACTTTTAGGTATTCACGAAGTTACAAGGGCATAATGAGGGCATTTGCACCTTTTCTCCAGAAAATTGGCCTTCATGGGTTCCGGGAACTGAGACCTTATCAAACCAAGAATTGATCATTCTATTTAGCTCACTGATTAAGTTCCATCCAGTAGAAGGTTATCGTTTCTCCTCTGTGCACACTCACTTACTGACAACAATAACTACTTCAACAGCATTTCTGTTTTTAATTTTAGTTTATATTTGCTCTTAAACTGTTGAACAAATGGAATAGTGACTAACAAATTGTAAGTTGATGTTTAATTAGGTTGTGAATTGTGATTTTTTATTGTGGATGTTGTGTTTTTGTATTGGTTATTGCGTTTTCTTTTTCAATTATTATACTGTATTAGTGTATTTTTTTAATATATTTTTGTGTTTAAAAAAATAAAAAATTAAAATCAGGACTAAGTTTATCTCAATCAAACAATTGCTTGATGCTCGGAAGATAGAGGGGTTGAGAATTACGAGTTTCTTTGTTCACCTTAAGATGGTCATTTAAGCCTGATGCATCTATTCCAATCAACTTAGGTGCATTTGGATTAAAATCATCAAGGAATATGATCAATATGCTCCCTGTTTGTGGAAATTCGTAAAATTCTTTGGTCCCTATTAATTAGAAATGTCGTTTTTCCCCACACAGCCCCATTACATAAATTATAAATCGACACAATAAGGTACGAGTTCCTTGGAAAGAACAGTTTGGGAGTGTAATTATGCACGCCCGAAGTCGATGCCTAAGAAAAGAAATTTGATCTTTAACAAACGCTAAGCCTGCTCTTTAATAAGTAATATCTATTTACCAATTCACTTTAAATTTGTATAAATTGTAAGTAACGAGACAACAGGGTAATTTAAGTCATTTTGAGTGCATTTGCATTTCTCTAATACCGAGAAGCTCCATCATAAACGCCTGCTATGAGAGTGCTTATAAAGCCAATCGTACTCTTCGTGGTGACGCTTTGTAGCATCATTGCTTTCACTCTGTTTCAGCAGCCAAAATCCTCAATTTTGTCGAAATCAGACTCAATGGCTCGTAGCTTCATTCTTTGGCTTCATGGGTTGGGCGATTCAGGCCCTGCAAATGAACCCATCAAGACTCTCTTTACTTCTCGCGAGTTCAGAAGCACCAGATGGTCTTTCCCTTCTGCGCCTGATAGCCCGGTCACCTGCAACTGTAAGTTCATTCTTACCGTGCATTGAAACATCCAAATTTTTTCTTTCTTTGTTTTGCTTGCAACTGAAATTATTAGTAAATAGCGTGCTTTTGACGTCATGCTTGTTTAAGGGTTTTCCGTATTTCCAGCCTTGACATGATCTTACTTTCCAAGTTACCATTTTGGTGATTTCTTGCAGTAGTTTAAGAGGTCATAAAGGGGTTTTAGTCTGTGATACGCATTTGTAAAGCTTTTTCTGTTTTTTATGCTAGAAGCTTAAAGCTGGTGATGCAAGTGAACCAAGTGAGTCATTGGAGTGAATGCTGGTTCTTGCAAGTAAAATTTGTTGATTTTACCGACGGTGATTAATACTTAGGGTGCTGGAACTTTGGAAGGGAACTTGGTTAGATGAAGCAGAGAGAGTAAAATCTGGAATATGTTATTTTTCAATTGTTATTCGTAGTATTTCAGTAATGATGGAAAAAAGAAAAGTTTGAAGCTAATCAGAAGAAATCAATCAGAAAGTGACGCAACTGTCGGTTTCTTTTGTAGCTAAACTAAGAGGATGTTTACTTGGGACGTAGGTTATAGTTTTTTATTGTGATTGTTGTGTTTTTATATTGATTATTGTGTTTTCTTTTTCGATTTTTGTATTATATTATTGTGTTTTCTTTAGTGATTTTTGTGTTTAACAAAACAGAAACCAAAACTAAAAACTAAAACCAATCTAAACAAGCCAACCTCTTAGATAGATAAGTAAACGTTATTAGCAGATCGACTTGCAAGTGCAATTAATTTTTTTTACTCGAGATATCAATTTATGGGGTGAATAATGAAGAGGTTGACTAATGCTATTCTTTTCTATCTAAGAGGTTGAATAATGCTATTCTTTTCCATCTATCTCATCCCTTTCCTGCTCGTCTTAAGACTATTTTAGTTTCATTGTTGACAAAAATGCCATTGATATTGCTCCTAATTAAATCATAACACTTCATTATTCTTCTAATGAATTATGGGATGATATTGATTGTTTTTTGTAGATGGTGCCGTAATGCCTTCATGGTTTGATATTCACGAGATCCCCGTGACAGCTGTGAGTTGATCTTTTTCTTGTTTGCGCTTTATTTTATTATCTTTCTCTTGGTTCATCATATTTTTGTCTTATGGCATTGAATTCAGACTTCGAATTTGTTTTTACATTGATTGGCAAAAAGCAAGAACCACAAATGTTTACTATTGGCTATGATAGTTTTTACATTTTTTTTTATCCTTTATCAAGTGAGGGGATACAGATTCTTTCTTCATCCTTATTTGGTGTCAATTTGTGTCCCCTTCTTCTTTGTATACTCTCTCAAATTGACCCATCCACTAATATTTTAAAGAAGATTCCATGCCTGCATCAGCAGTATAATTGTGGGATCTGTACTGGTATAACTTGTGCTGTACAAGGCATGCCCGATATTCAATGTATGTGGTAATATTAACGCAACATACCCTTTTTTGGGCTAAGAAGCCCTATCTCAACACATTATCCCATGGATTTGTAGCATGAAAGAATTGCTTTTTTCATTTTTGTCACTCTCAAATCATTGGAAGATGCCTATCTTTCTTCTAACTACTTATTTTGTCTGTTAAATGAGTATTAGGAATCTCCAAAGGATGAAAACAGTCTGCTTAAAGCAGTTCAGAAGGTTCATGCAATGATAGACAAGGAAATAGCCGCTGGGACAGATGCTGACAATGTCTTTGTGTGTGGATTTAGTCAAGGAGGTTTCTTTCTTTCTTCATCTTTTTCATTTTTTTCCCTCTCTCTAGCTGTCAAGACATAGACTATGAAATTCATTTCATTTTCTGATTTTTAGTTCTAAGTGATTGTGGTAGGTGCCTTGACCTTGGCTAGTATTCTGCTGTACCCGAAAACTCTTGGAGGAGGTGCAGTCTTCAGTGGCTGGGTTCCTTTTAATTCCTCTATTGTGGACCAGATTCCTCAAGAGGCAAAGAAGGTGCTTTATTTATTAAGTTAAATAGGCCTTTTTGTATTGGCTTCTTCTTCAATGAGGAGTAACTACTACTGCTGTCATGAGCTCTTTTTCATGGTTTAATGGTTTGAGGTCTGAGTTTTGGAACAGACACCTATTTTGTGGTTGCATGGAATGGCTGACAGAACAGTGTCGTTTGAAGCTGGACAAGCAGGCCCCCCTTTCCTTGAAAAAGCTGGTATAAGTTCTGAGTTTAAGGTATTATCCCACTTTCCTCAATGCTCCTTTAGTTTTCATTTCGTATCTTTCAAAAATAAAGATCTTAAATTTTTTTGTATATCCACAACTCTTTCAGGCTTATCCTGATCTTGGCCATTCAATTAACAATGAAGAGCTGCAATACCTTGAATCGTGGATCAAGGCTCGTTTGCGAACCACTTCATAGAGGCGTCCAGATAGTTGGAGATTATTATATTTTCAACGTCTTGAGCTCATGAGTGTATTTCTGGGGGACGTTGGGCAGTGGGAAGGGGAATTACAAAAATCTGGGAATCAGAGATTGTGGACTGCTGTTTGGAGGACATAGCATTGCCTTGAGGCTTATAAATTTCATTATATATACTGAGGTCTTTGGCTTCATCTGTTTGTCATTATAAGCATACATGAAATAATTTTCGCGCGTCATCAGTCAACTGTAGGCTGTAACCATCATGCATATGTACAGGGCACGTCAATTATAAGGATGGGATGCTTACTGTTAAATGAGATTGAGTTTATATTCGAAAGTTGCAAGGTTTGAAGAAGGACGTCATCAAAGAGTATTATGATTTGAATGGACTGGACATTTTATAGTACATCATACTTGGCAACTATCAAGCGTGTTTGTGTTTGTTATTGGCTTCAAATGTTGGATGATATCGAATTGAAGACTTGATTAGTATGTCAACAAAATAAGATAAATATTTATCAATTCACAAGTTTTATTATAGTCATTATTGGGAGAGTATTTCAATGTATTTCATCATATGTCTATTGAGATTCAGGGGACCTAGTGATATTATGATAGATATAGGCCGATCTAACAAGTATAGAGAGTATAGCTAACAAGGTTTTCAGCTAAAGATGCAAAATGTCTAATTTTTAAACATACGGTGAAGTACTGGGGCATTTCGTAAATTATTGTGAGTGATAGGGACATCTACTTTGTTGGAAGATTTTGAATGAAGTTCCATAAGATTATGGGATCTAAACTCTTTTAACTTTTCTGGAATTTTTTCATCTCCAAGCCTATACTTAAACTGAGAAGGTAATTGCATTATTGGGGTTATACTTTATGTGAATATTAACCAAAGCAATTGGATAAAATTACTTGATATTTCTCAATTTTCATATAATATGCAAGAGAACGAACTTACAAGGACTAGTCCATCTGAGATTGTTATGAAGCAGCAACTAATGATTCCAACACTCTCTCATTGGGTATAGTGGTTTAAGTTTTGTTGCATTCAAAATCGTCAAGGGTTGTATAAGAAATCTAGCATGACTCGAGTATATTTAGTTAAGGCCGTAAGAAACATAAATAAGTAGGGTGATGCAAAAAAGAGACAGTAAAATTTGAAGAAAAAGACTTAGTGTTGATAAAGCTCCTTCTCATTAAAACCAAAGGTTTACAAAGTTATATAAGAGTTAGTAAGATGTTATGAGAGTCTGCTTATCGCTAAGAAACGTATTGAAAAATTAGGCTATTGCTCGATATTACCCTCTTGTTTAGAGATGTATCTTGTATTTTGCGTGACTTTGTTACATCCTTATTATCTAAATAGTGAGGAGTTAAGTTGGGTCAGTCGAAGAGAGCACTCACAGTCATTATAACATTCCTTAATTATAATGTTAAAAATATATTAACACATCAAGCTATTTCAAGAAGAAACATCTATTTAAGTTATGTAAAATACTTTATTAAATAGACGATGACATTATTTAGTTGAGTAGAAAAGAATATTACATATTATTCGAAATTTCTTGCAACAAAAAGGGTTCGAATTTGAAATTCTCTGGAATCCTCTAAAAGTCCTTAGTTAAGTGAAGGACTTTATAATCTTACACATAGTTATATTATCTCTTTGAAATATTTATAATTGTGTAAAATATTGTAGAGAATGAATATGAACCATTGAATTAAAATGATCTTAGTCACTTAACGAAGAGGTGAAAAATTGTAAATAACCTAGAAACTTTTATTTGTAGTTATCAAGCAATCAAGCCCTTCACAGAGAAGCATCACTTGTATAACATTCTTGAGCAGTAGAAAAATTCTACAAAATTTTAGTATTACTTGTGTTTTCTTTTAGCCATTTTCACTAACTTTGTTTTTGTCTATTGGGCGTAGCATTTGAAGGGAGGCTGATTGGAAATCTTTGTCAAATAAATTTATTAATGCTACATGATTCGCTGATAAAAAGACCATGCTCGTAACAATGCACCTTTATAGGTATCCTTGTCTTTCAAATCTCCCATTTCTTTAATATATATATATATATATTTTTTGGTCAAAATGAACAAGGCTTCTGCATATACGCACGGAATTTGGACTAACAGGGACCATAATGAACTCTTATTTCTGGAGTCCAAACGTAGGATATTGTTTCATCTTGCCAAATTTTAATTAAAACATATAACAAAACTTATTTATCATATTTTTATAAACTCATATTTAATTTTAAAAAGTTGAATCTTTATGAGAATTTTCGACATGGTAGAGACTCCTTTAACCATTCTTCTTACTCTAGTTTACTGATTTTTATTTTTGTCCAATCAACAAATTTGGTTCCGTCCTTTACGGTACACGACAAAGTTGTTTGACTGAAAAATCTTAAATGCCAAACATGAAAACATTTTAAACATTTTATCTAACCCGATTCATGAAAATAACTACTAGCCATTTTCATTGTACTTTAATTCTCAAAATAAAAAAATAACTACTAGCCCTAATACCACCTTCTATAAAATTTTATTTTATTTTAAAAAATGTGGACTTGAGTCATTTAAAAAATAGAAAATATCACATCCATGCACCAGGACGATAACATTCGGTAGAAAATAAATACAACGATATCTCGTTAGAAACGGGGAAAAGGGCCGGGTATTTAAATTAGTGTTTTAAATATCATATTGATATCGGTATCGAATTAATCTCGAAAACGGTATTGTATTGGTACTGGTTAAAAATTTTTTTTTTATTTTTTTTCAGTATTGACCGGTATTAACCGATAACAATCAGTATTAATCGGTACTGACCGATATTTAAATTCGATACCGTTTTTCACCATTTCTTACCGTTTCCTGGGTCGATACAGTACAAAATGGAATACTTTGATTTAAACGGATATTTGCATTATTTTGTAAGTATTGATTATTATCAGCATCGCTATCTCCAGTCCACTCCTCCAAGATACTACTACTAGTAGTACACCTTGTGGACCACGCACTCGGTCTGAATTAGAATTGGTCTGATGCCAATATTTACAATTAAAAATAAATATAAAACAGCCTTTTTCTCCTACTCTATATTCCCATTACCATAATTAACTTAGCCAAGCATCCCCACTGTAAATCTTTTATTCATCAAACAAGATCCTCATCCAACCTTCTCAAAGTCTGCAGTCTCTCTCAGTTGAAGAACCTCTCCCTCCATGAAGAAGCTATGCCGTATAGGGGCCATACACCCTTCACCACCCACCATCTCCGACCATCTCTCCTTCCTCCCCGCCGCCATCCTCACTCTTGCCGCCGCCTTATCTCCTGAGGACAGAGAGGTGTTGGCCTATCTCATCTCCTCCTCAGCCTCCAACAGCGTTCATAATAACATTACCAGGAACTTGTCAACATCATCATCGCGTCTCCCCAAGTCTACCCCAAGGACCATAGTTCGTAGTAAGACTGGCAACGACCATCCTCCTCTGTTCTACTGCGACTGTTTCAGGTGCTATATGAGCTACTGGGTCCGATGGGACTCGTCTCCCAACCGCCACCTCATACACGAGATCATAGATGCTTTTGAGGATAGCCTATTGGCACAGAGAAAGAATAAGGGTAATAACAAAAACAACAGAAAGGATAGGAAGAGAAAGGTGACCAACGCTGGCTCTGAACAAGAATTATCGAAGAGTTCTGGCACGAAATATAAGTTGGGTGGCGATCAATCCGGATCCGTGAAGGAAAGGAAAAGTTGCAGTCACAGTGATGGCGGCGATGAGGAGGTGACGGAAAAAGGGTCGGTGAGGAGGTTAGTGAGTTTCATCGGGGAGAGGTTATGGGGAGTGTTGGGTCAGTGAATGTCGCCGGAAAGTGAAAAATGATTGCCGGAACTTAGTGATTGTCACTATAAATAACACGTGTTTTCTCCTTTCCCTAGGGTTTGCTTTTTAGTTCTTAGAGTTTTGTAAGTCAATATTTTGTAGAGAATCTAGGGAGTGGGTACTTTCCCTGTAGCTATAAAAAGTGAAAAAACAAAACAAAAAAGTAACAGAATATTGCATGAATTTTGATCCATATCTGTTGGTGGAATGAGAAATCACCTCTGTAAGATATAAAGGCATCTGTATGCTCAATATTACCTTTGTTCTCTTTTTTTTTGTTAATCAATTAGCTTTCTTTTTCTCTCTTCTTTCTTTTGGGGTTCACTACAATATTTGGTGGTAATGGAATCTGTTTTTTGTTTTGTGAGATCCTCTTTCTTTTTCAACCAAAGTATTAGTTATTAGGAGGTTGATTTATGACAAAACAAGAATCTCTCTCCTTATATTTGATCAGATTATGTAAGAAGTGTAGTTTAAATTAGTGAAGAAATGTAATGTAAGAGAGCAAATGCAATTAGCAAAGGACAAATATAGAAATAGAATAGTGTCAATAAATCACATATTACATCAACAATTATAACATAAAACATGTAGGGATGTTTGGTATAGGCTTTGGTTTTAGATTTTAGGTTTTTGTTTTGTTAAACACAGAAATAAAAAAAGACAACATATTAATACAGTACAGAAATCGAGGACAAAACACAAAAATTAATACAAATATATTAAAATTACAACTAAAAATCACAACTCACAATAATATCAAACGACCCCTAAATTTTTGTTAGATATATTATTTTTTGTCTATGACTTTGTTTACATCCAACTCGACCATATATTATATTTAGTTACGTATATCTTTCCTATTATTTTTAATATTTTTAGTCCCTTTTTTATAATTATCAAGTCCCCTTTTGTTTTAAAATCAATAATAATAACAACCCCTTTTTTCTTGTAATTTTCTTTATTTTACTGGTTATTGATTGGGAATTATTATATAAAAACTCTATTTCATTTCACATCAGTCATTTTTTTTCAATCTCAAATATCCTTTAATTAGACATGATTTCAATATATTATGAGAAATTAAAAAAAACACTTTATTCTTCACCTGTTAGTCCAATGAATCAATTCCATAATTGCTCTTTTGTTTTGTTTTTGTTCTCGTTTAGTAGCATGGAACATAAACGGATTCTAGTAGTACCCAGTGGTGGAGGATGCGCTTTCTTCACTTTAATAAACTGGATTATAATAATAATTCTGCGGTTAACTCATTAACTCCAACGAAGATTAGAAATAACGCAAGCAGTTTAACTTAACAACATTTTAAATTGACATTTAAAATACTATGATATAAACTACAGAGAAACAAACCTAAAATATAAGGTAATCTAGAGTATTACCTTTTATACAATATTCTTTTGGAGCAATTTGACATGATTTTATATTATTATCTGTTGTTAATTATGATTTTTAGTTGTAGTTTTTGAATTTTTAGGTGTTATTTTCGATTTTTTGACTGTTTTTTTTTTTCGATTTTTGTATTTAAAAAAATAAGAAACTAAAATTTAAAATAAAAACTATACCAAAACTTAGTATAACATGTAATTACTTCATTACTTATTATGCTACGTATCACCTAGTTATTTAGTTGTTGAAATAATATTTTTATTTAATGTACATTTTTAATGATTGAATTAATTTGTTCTTCACATCTACTTGTAAGTTTAAATTTTAAAGGAAAAGGAAAATTCTCTTTAGCCATTTTAACAAAATGAACTGGTCAAAGTCATATAAAAATTATAAAAGAAAAAATAATGTAAAAATAAATACTTGCAAAAATAGTATTTTAGCAATTGATAAAACAGATAAAACAAAAACGTGACGGAGCTCCAACCGATCTGCCAGTTCAATGCCGTCTAAAATTCAATTTGCTTTTCTTCAATGGTCCGTGTCCCTCTTCATATTTTCTTACCGTATTCACCACCTTATCTCCTCAAAAGTTAACCAAGTGCAATCTCTAAGGCTTATTTACTTTTAGATCAAGTACATCCTAACGTCATATACATACATATAACGAATGCACTGAGGTGTAATTGATCCATGTAATGATTAAGCTCTATATTTTCATAATTATTAAGGGTTAATGATTTTGTTTTCGATTTTAATTTTTAGTTTTTATAAATATAAAAAATAATAAAAAATACATTAATACAATATAAAAATCGAAATAAATAACATAAAAATTTATAAAATACATAAAATTTAATAAAAAAATATAATAATTACAATTAAAAATTACAATTAAAAACTCAATTAAATGATTTAAAATAACTATGACATTGTAGAAATTTTGCCGTATTATTCTTGACACTATCTATTTTGTTGGCGCAAAAGGATAACGTAGCCATTATAGTATGCCGAGAATATCTCAAGATATGAAACATAACAAGTAAATTATTTAAGAAGAGTGTTATATTTTACAACGTACTAGGAGTCTAGGACTCAAAAAGTGTCCCCTTTTTTTTTTCATTAATTTAAAAAGAATGTCATTAAGTGGAACAGCAAAACGTAGTACCTCTGGCTATAAGTCAATGGCAATATAATAGATTACGTTAATCATAGGCTTTTGTCCATAAGTATTAGGAGATATGACACTTGTAAATGCCTAAATCTACAACTTGACAAGGTTTTGGTCACGTGCATTGTTTGTGAAAAAGCAAAATGCTGTTAGTTCCCACTTAGCCCAGGTGAAAAACGGACAACAAAGGGGGAAATTTGAAGCAAAGAAGAAGACGAGCACCTAACGTCACGTTTGTTTCGACTTTTATTTTTGATTTTAATTTTTAAAAAAATTAATTAAAATAATATAAAAATTAAAAAATAACATATTAATACAATATAAAATTTTTAAAAATACATAAAAATTAATATATATATATATATATAAATAAAATATAAAAATAAAAGGTGATACCAAACTTATTTTTGAAGTAAGTAAGAGATATACAGAGTTGACAAAAAAAAAGAAAAAATGGGTTGGATTGTTTGGCAGTCTCATCCAAATTAATTATGAAGATAATGACGTTCATATTTTCAACTTATACGGGACTACAGCCCTAATCTGTCTCCCTGCCAATTTCTTTATCTCACATTAGATCCATTGCACAATCTATAAACTCCAATTTGGGGACAATTTCCTGCCTACTTTGACCAACTTGGCATGCTATGTGAAAACTCCGAAAGCCAAATTTTTGCATCTTATAAGTTGTAACCAGCAAAAGTGGGTACCCATTTATTCACTACATGCACTCGGTTGCATAAGAATCATATACACGTCTTATTCTATCTATTTTATGCTATATATAACATAGACATCTTCTATATGAGTCATCTTCTCTGACAAGAAGACACAGTTAGGCACCTTGTTTTAGATTTATAGATACAAAGTTCAGAGTTTTGAATAGACAGAATTGCAGGATATTGAAGGTAATAGTTAAGATGGCAGCTCCGGTTGGTGGTGGAGAAGACTCCAACGGATTTAACAAGTATGCTGCTGCTTGCGCTATTGTTGCTTCAATGATTTCGATCATTTTTGGGTATGGTAAGTGCCTCTCTCTCTGTTTTTGCTTTTGTATCATCGTTTTCTTGTGTTCGAAACTGGAATTTTCAGATTCCTTTGCTCAGATTTCTTTATGCAGTTGCATTAAAAGTATGTTGTGTTCTTCACCTATCTGTTCTGGTGAGACTCCAACTCAAATCAATAAAAGAAAAGAACTTTCATGTTTTGAAATCATCAATATCCCATCCTTTGGTTTCTGTGTGTTGCACTATTAGGCAGAATAAGTGGGAATTAATTTTGTGTTTGATTTATTCAGACACTGGTGTAATGAGTGGCGCGATGATCTTCATAAAAGAAGAACTGAAGATCCACGATACAAACGTGGAAGTCCTCGCTGGGATTCTGAACCTATGTGCCCTGGTGGGGTCCCTACTCGCCGGAAGAATCTCCGATTACATTGGTCGCCGGTACACTATCATAGTGGCCTCCATGATCTTCATGTTAGGTTCAATTCTGATGGGGTGGGGTCCAAACTACGCTGTTCTAATTAGTGGAAGATGCATAGCAGGAGTTGGTGTAGGATTTGCTCTCATGATCGCCCCCGTTTACTCTGCCGAAGTCTCATCGCCTAGTACAAGAGGTTTCTTGACGTCTCTACCGGAGCTCGGTATAAGTATAGGAATTTTGCTTGGATATGTATCAAATGTTTTGTTCGGGAAACTGAGCCTGAAACTTGGATGGAGATTGATGCTTGGAGTTGCAGCCATACCTTCACTTCTCTTGGCCTTTGGCATTCTAAAAATGCCGGAGTCTCCAAGGTGGTTAGCAATGCAAGGCCGGTTAGGAGAAGCTAAAAGGGTTTTGCTCTTGGTAGCTAACTCCAAAGAAGAAGCTCAAACTCGTCTTCGAGACATAAAACTCGCTCTCGGAATTGACGAGGGTTGTGACGAGGATATCGTCAAACTTCCCCCTAAAAGTACCAGCGGATCAGGAGTGTGGAAAGAGCTCCTAATTAACCCAAAACCAGCAGTTCGTTGGATACTGATTGCAGCTGTTGGAATCCATTTCTTTGAGCATGCAGTGGGTATCGAAGCTGTGATACTATACAGCCCCAGAATTTTCAAAAAAGCCGGCGTCATCGGCAAAGAAAAGCTACTACTCGCCACAGTTGGGGTGGGACTCACAAAATTCACTTTTGTACTCATATCCACATTTTTGGTCGACAGAGTTGGCAGGAGGAAACTTCTGCTAACGAGCACAACAGGAGTAATTGGAGCTCTAACCCTACTAGGTTCTTGTTTGACGGTAACAGAGCAGCACCATGGAGAAAAGGTCGTGTGGGCACTTACTCTAAGTATTGTCTCTACATACACATTTGTAGCCTTCTTCAACATTGGACTCGCTCCTATTACATGGGTCTATAGCTCGGAGATATTCCCTCTCAGGTTGAGGGCGCAAGGGTATAGTCTTGGTGTGGCTGTGAATAGGCTCATGAATGCCACTGTCTCAATGACTTTCATATCACTATACGAAGCAATTACTATAGGCGGAGCCTTCTTTATGTTCGCAGCAATCTCTTTAGTTGCCTGGTTTTTCTTCTTTTTCCTGTTCCCAGAGACAAAAGGAAGGTCCTTGGAAGACATGGAAGAGCTGTTCAGGGAGAGGAATTCGAAAATTATGGTATAATGATGATGGGGTATAGAATATCTTTATTAACAATTGCACTTTTCTGGCTA
>JAOXYD010000008.1:13039103-13050711 GCA_028565735.1 Pinacopodium congolense | reverse complement strand
AAGTATGATTTTGTTAATCATTTAGACACCTAATCCATATAAGTCATCATGAATATTCATACATATTTTTTACTCATGAAATCACGTTATCTATCATACAACCAATTGGTCACAAAATCCAGAATAGCATCACATAAAATTTAATCATGTAACCAATACTCTTGTTATCATAAAATTAAACTTACCTAAATATCATCTACTTATGACTTAATTTGATACTAAGAATTTATTATTCTGAACAGTTTATATGTAAAAAATTCTACACTTAATAATATGCATAAATCACATTAGTTATGGGATGCATATAACTTCTTAGTAACACTATTCATATCATTCACATATTACACATAAAATTCATAATAATCAAGAAATGCACAAATAATGTAAAATCATAACACATTCTAATGTAATCCCTTACCTAGTATCTGTAAAATCAAAAGTTCCTACTGCAATCCAAAATGACCTTCTAATTTATCACCAACGCCTAAATTTTATTAATTTAAATTAGAAATAAAATAAATATAAAATTCTAAATAATAAAAAATCATCTGTCCATGCCAGACTATTTCCTATTACTCAATTTACCAATTCATCAATTTTAAAACTTCTTACCAAAATTTATAACTTCACCCTCGGTTAATAACTATTACTTATATTACTATTTATCAACTTATTTCCTTTACATTAAAACCCATAACCTATTTGTTAGTAAAATTCCATTATATCCTTTTTCTTCTCCCTCTTTCTCTCCTCTCCCAACACTCTCTCTAATTCTCGACCATCTTTCCCTTTCATTCATCATTTCATTTTCTGTCTTATTCTTTCCTCTCCATTTTCTTCCTCATTGTCATTAAATTTACTCATAAACAACCATCATCCATGGTGATAATCCATTTCCAGAAATTTACACTATTAATCACTCAATTTCTTAATCTTAACTCAATACCATATTATTTAAAGAAAAATAGAAACTATATTACTATTTTCAACCTACCTTTAAAATGATAGAATCGTGAATCTTTTCCACTACATTTCCTCAAAATTGAAACATTGATGACTTCACAATCGATTAACTAGCAAAAAAAGAGATATAATGAGTAAACCATAATAGCATAACAATTACACAAATTTACAGTAATAACATAGGAGATTGCCAATGAGAGTAAGAAAAGGAACACCTATAACTCCTCCTCACCCACCTCAAATACTCCAATCATCTCTTCGAAACTATCATTTAGGATTCACTGCCAAATTGCAGATAAACAAGTTGCAAGCTACATGCATTTACTAATTAAAAGAAATATTACTAAAGTAAAGCATGGGAGATGCTGTTGTGATGAAGAGGATTTTGGTTTGAGAGGAAAATTTAATACTCTAGAAGCAAGCACTAAAGAAGAAGCTAAGATGGAGAGAAGAAGAACTAAACATTGAAGAAATATAAGAAGTACAAAATAAGGGAGAGAGAGAGAGAGAGAGAGAGAGAAGTAAGCAGAAACCATAAAACAAATTTAATTAAAACCAGAAATGGTCACACAAGAATGATTATCATTGGTTTCGATCATGTTATAGAATTTTCATCTAAAGTGGGCTTGGGTTGTTAAACTTGGGTAAGCCCACCCAAAACTTGGATGTTACAGGTGGCGATTGGAAGGAGATGATCATAAGAGGTAGTAGGCGGCGATAGTAGAAATTTAGAAGGGCGGCTAGGTTTTTTCCTTTTCAAATTGGATTTCTGTAAGGAAGAAGACATGTGTTCAAACATAAGAATAAGTTATCCTAAGTTGGAAACAAGGGTTGTTTGGTTGCAAGGATAACCTATTCTAAAGTTAGAATAACAAGTGTTTAGACATGAGTTTTAGATGTCCTAGACTAGGAATAAGTCTTGTTGGATATGGAGATAAACTATTATAGTATTAGAATAAGAGTTGTTTGGAAACTAGAATAGTGTTTTCTATTCCTAGATTAACCTTAAACCAAATTAATGTATAAACAACATTTAGAATTTAAAATAGTTTTAAATGCAAAATTACTCCAAGAATTGAAATAAATATTTTTCTTAATTCTATTAAGATTAATAATTAAATTTCTTCCTAATAAATTTCAAAATTTTGTTTTCTAGAATTAGAATTAATTATATTTCTATTTAGTCAAGAAATAGCTTTTTTAATTAAAAAACAAATTGTTTTCTAGAATTAGAATTAATTATATTTCTATTGACTCCTTGGTTTTTTTTAAAAAAAAATTTTAATTAAAAAAGGTGTTTCTTGATTAAATTAATTTGCTTCAATTTGATTGAAATAAATTACATTTTTAATTTATTTAGAAAATTATTATTTATTTAGGAAATTATTTCTTTATTTTAAATAAAATTTTCTTCATTTATTAGAAAAATGTATTTTTCTCAATTAAATTTAAAATTGTTTTCATTTGGTAATTAGAGAAAATGACTTTTTTAATTTATTAGAAAAAGAGTTTTCTAATTTATTAAGGATTGATTTTCTAATTAATTAAGAAAATCTCTAAATAAATAATATAATGGACTTTCTAAATTAAATCTAAGACGCTTTATTTAATTTTGAAAGTAGTTTCCTTTTAAGATTAGAAAATAATTTTCTAATTAAGAAAAATTTTTAAAATAGTTTCCTTTTAAGATTAGAAAATGATTTTTCTAATAAAATTAGACAATTAAATAAGTAAAGCATTCTAATCTCAATAGAAACATTATTTTCTAATATAATTAGATTTTTTTAATTAAAATAAGTAAAACTAGAAATTTATTGAAAATTGTTTTCAATTTAATTTATTAAAAGAGTCAAGAAAATTAAAAATGGTTCCTAATTAAATTTGAAAATTTGTTTTCAAATTAAATTGAATTTCCATTTGGAACATAAGTTTAATTTTATTAAGGAATCAGTAGTCTAATTTAATTTAATGTTTCTAAAAAGTTGAAAAATATTATTTTAAATTAAAAATAAGTTAATAATTAAACTTAAATGAAGCTTTGTGTTTTTTTACATATAATTTGATTATGTATACATCAAGTGCATGTTAAATATATATGCTTGATATATATATATATATATATATATGAATATCAAATTACATGTTTATATGCAATATTTTACATGTAATTAAAACAAGGGAAGACTATTAAAAAAAAAGAAGCAAATCCCTCTTTAAAATATTACGTATATATTGATAACATGATTATTACTTTTCATTGTTATAGGAATAAAACAAAGTTTTTTTTTATTATTAGGCTTATTGAGCACGCTCAATGCCACTTTAACTTAAATATGTTGAGTCTTATAACGATGAGTCCTACTGAACTAAATTTGTATGATTTGGATGAGTATATTCATAATCATATGAATTTAGAAGTAGAGCTGATATGATTGATAAATGTTATCTACCTAATTTTAATTTAGTTAGTTTATTAGGCACACTCAAGATTAATTAAGTTAGAATGCGATCCTAACTAACTAGGAAATTATGAGATAATTTCTTAAATTAATATTAAGGGCTATTAGTTTGTTTAAAGTAGTGAAATAATTAAATGCATGATTAAAGTCTTAATCTTATTTGGTTTTATGGAATTTACCAATTACTTGTTAACCTTACATTGATATTGTTTTTAGTGTTATAATACCTTTGTTAATATAGTTGATACTAAGTAATGAATTAAATTTCTTGGATATAGAGCTAATTTGAAAAACGTTCTCAAATATGAAAGAATTGTATGTCTATTATGCAATCTTACTATAATCCCTATTGAGAATTTTGGTAAACTGTCAAGGCCACATGTAAGATAGATACTGACATCGTGATAGCATAATGCAAATAATTACATGAAATAGAGCTCAAAGGCACAGGACCTAGAAGGAATTATTCCATTAAATTTTGGCGACTAAAAACATAAATAAAGACTAAAATTAAAGATATTTCCTATGATATGATAATATTTATCATTAGAAAAAGATAATTGCATGAAAATATATGATACGATAGAGATTTTACGTATATTTTCAATTCATATTTTGAGTATATGATACTGAATTTGGATTCAACATTACTGTAATGTTTAAGGCATGATAAGTAATATATTGTTGAGAAAAAGTAGTTTGTCTATGTTATACAAATAGTTTGTATGTATTAAATTAAGAGTGACTAAATCATCAATGGACAGCAATTCAAGCAGTTCTTGAACACTGGTGCAGAGATGAGCAGATTTCACAAAGAGAACCGGAGGAGATGAGATAGAAACATTTAATCAGAAACTCGCAAAAGAAGAAGCATCAACTGCTTCCAAGGATTCTCGAAACTCCTCTCCCTTTTTTTTTATGTTTAATATGTATTCTTTTGGGCTGGGCTAACTCCAAATTTAGAAGCAATGGATTTTACATTAAATATAGCAATATAGGCCCCAGGAAGTGAGATTAGCTCTCCAACTTTTAGTAAGCTCAACAAAACATATCTTATGCCTGTCGGTGTGAGTCAGAGAGAAACAATGACGTATATGCTCTGTCTATAAAATACCAAAAACAAATTGATTCATTTATACAAACTCATACCTGCTCTCAAGAATTAACATTAAAAGTTCTCTCCTATTTCCTATGGATGGCCTCCAAGCATTCCTGTCCTGGAGGTGTAGCTAGGCATGTACAGGTATGGATGACGAGCTCATGGACACACAACCTCTCAAGCGCTCAAGAATGACATTTCGGCTGACTAGGCCTGAGTGAGAAGTGAGAGGAAGTCCTTCTCTAACACATTCATCGTACTTCTCCAATGCAGAAACAATATAGCTGAAATCAGGTCGCTTGGATGGGTTTGCTGCCCAGCACCTTTTTATCAAGTGTGCAAGTGCCGGTTGACAACTAGCAGGTAATGGAGGCCGTTCGTTCTGCCAAAGAAAGATAGATATAATAATTTAAAAAAGAATAATTAATTTCCTCACACTGTCAATTTATAGTATAAACTACAAAAGTGAGTCAGGTAATGATTGGCAGACGAAATGTGGGCCACCATCTACTGAAATATGATAACCATATCAAGTTTATGTTTGGGACGTATGTGTGCCACTGTCAATCCATTTTGTAACAAGTCTGTTATTTTAGTTACACCATACTTTTTCAATTTGTATTTTGTATCTTGTCATCCAGGTTTAAGGAAATAACCTTGCAGAAGATAGAATGCTGTAATGAAGGGAAGATAGAATGCTGAAATGAATCACAAGGTCAGTACCACTGACAACACATTATGTAAGAATATGCCCTGCTTCTGGTTGGGTTCTTTAATCTTACCTAGTGTCCCCCTGGATTCAAGATCAAGAATTCTCTGAAATGTGACTTACATGCCAACCAAGAGATTTTTGTGATGAATTTCTAGGACTCAAACCAAAAAACAAAGTCTTCAGATCCAGACGCAAATTTTCAAGGAAACATAAGATTAGGTTGATCATAGAAAAGCTGATATAAAGGACTTGTCATAATCCTCTGGATACTGAAGGCCTGGACACGCCACGAAGTGGAACTGTAACGTTGACATTTTATAAAGTGTCATAATTGTACCTCCGTTAGCAGGAATGATTCATAGTTAATCATTATAAGCAAAGCACAAAATCTAAAAGCGACAGATACATGTGAAGAAAGGTGGAGATGAAGATAAAACTTAACAAACAACATTGAAGAGAACAAAATTGCAATCTGAAGAAGCCCGTCTCACCTTCTCAGCCACAGCAAATGCAGCTTGCACAGGGGTCATTCCTTGAAACGGAAGCAATGCTGTCGTGAGCTCCCACAATACTATCCCAAAACTATATACGTCTACTTTTCTTGTATAGGGTTTCTCCTTGATCATTTCAGGTGCCATCCAGCGGTAAGTTCCCATGTTTCCTTTGGTTTCTCGGCACTGTGTTTCTAGACATGATGTGCCGAAATCTGCCACTTTAACCCTCATTTCATCGTTCAAAAGCAAATTATTTGATTTTAGGTCTCTGTGGATCACACCTTGAGAATGAAGATACTCCATTCCTCGTGAAATATCAAGAGCTAACCTCAGTACTGTTTCCGTTGAAAGAGAGTAGGGTTCTTTCTTGTTGAGATACATCCTCAGTGTTCCTTGAGACATATATTCTGTGATGATGCAGTACACAGGTGGCTTTTTACAAGCTGCAATGAACTGTAAAGAATACGACTTACTATATCTAGAAGAAATAGTTCACCTTTATATAAACCATCCATAAAAACGCATAAAGACCTTAATCATTTGAATGAATGATGTTGCTTCTTCAGTATGTCTACATGGTGACCTACCGGACAGATCAAGGTACTTGGTAGGATGGAAGAGAAGTCCTACAACTTAGAATTAATGTATTCTTATCCAGACAAACCAATTATGTGCAACCTTAGATGGAGGTTACCAGCTAGTCTCAGGGAACAGTGTCATAAAACAGAAAACAAGCGTACATTAGCAACAATTGCATGTCTAACGATACGAAATTAAATTCCAGCCAACAGTGAAACGTTTTTCACCTCTATTATGTATAATTGACGTTATGAAAATGCGTCCAACTATAAATAGAAGACTAAATTGCTTGCATTTCAATCTTGATGAAGAAATTTACCTGCACTATATTGGGATGAAAGAGGCGCGAAAGGAAAGCGACTTCAGACTTAAATTGTTGTTCAAGCAAAGCTCTTGTCTCCTCCTTCGGGTTTGGAATCCTTACCATTTTCACTGCAACAGCTCTCTGTTTATAAATTCCACGGTAAATCCTACTATGAGCCCCTGAGGCAAACTTGTTGCCTATAAACAATTGCGAAAGATCAGCTGTCCATTCCTCTTGATCCTCCTTCGAAACATCCCAGGCCTCGACATTCTCGGACTCCAGTATCATAGACCATGATTCTAAACTGTCAAATCTCCTCCTCTCCATGTTCTCCATGTCAGAATTCAACTGTGTTTTCGACGAAGAAGGGATTGACAAAGTCTTACTCTTAGATCTTCGAAAGCGTAATGCATGGAAACATGAAGTCGCCATTGGACAAGGGCTGTAGATAGGCCTTACAAACTTACTTTAGAACTTTCTGGGATATGGGGTGTGTGGTGTATGTGCAGAAAGATATGTGTATCTTGTGTTCAAGTTTTGGTGTCAAAACAAACAATCAGAAGGAGCTTTCCTTCTGAATGTATGAATTGATTTTAGAAAGTGCATGAACTGGTTCAAAAACATGAGTTCTATTGTGTAATAAACATGAAAATTTGGTTTTCATGAAGCAAGAACTAAACAATCACAGAAGCGAAAACGAGACGACAATTATGTGCAAGAAAGAACAGAGTCAAATGCAAGCAATCCATCATTACAGCTTTTCCATGATGAAGGGAAGAAAAAGAACAAAATTTAAGAATTGGATCATGGAGAGCGCAAGAGAGTTACAACAGAAAAGCTAAAACACAGAAGAAACTCAAAGGAGTTTGATGAAAATGCACGAAGGAGGTATGAAGCTAAAAGAGAAGGAGAAGAGAGGGTGATGAGATTTTCACGGCTCTTTCCGAGAAAGGTTTCAAGAGATTGATTAGGTTGTTCAGCAGTAAAAAGATGAATTCAAAACAGAGATTTCAGGGGTGCCTCGTGATTGCCTAGCTCAAAAGCAAAGACTTTTTATGTTTGATAGAGAGAGAGAGAGGGGAGAGGAGCATTTTTCTCAACCGAATCCAACTCCGCCTCTACTTCTGTTTGAGTCTCTTTTTAGGTCATTAATGTCATTAAGTGGCTACAGTATCGAAAAGTGCTCTCATGACACGAAGTTATTGGCTGTTATCATTGTTTAGTCGTGTCCTTTACTTCAAGCTTGGGATATATGCTGTCCTATTACCATTGTATGTTCTAACTGCAACACTAGCTCCCATTTTTCACTTCCCGAGCCTCTGTAACTTGCAGAGTCACAATTGGCATGCATACTTGTTGAGTGACCGCAAGGACAAGTGGCATAAGATAAAAAACATGCTGTCTCTTCTTCTGTGTTTTGCCCATACACTACCAACTCACTTATCCAAAAATGACAATAGCATACTGAGTTCTAATTTCCCATTAAACTCCATAGTCTTCATCCAACATTGATGTGTTGAATATGAAAGCATTTGCTGTCCATGATACGAGCCCTAACTAAATTGACAGAAAATAATCAAAATATAGCTTTCCCTACTGCCCTCTCGTCAAAAAAGTTGCCTAATTTTTTCTATTGTCATTGTCTTTAGACGATTTTAAGGACTTAAGCCTTATGAAGGATTTCAAGATTGCGCCAAATCTTATCCTCTTTAATTCTTTTCCATCATTGGAATACATTAATGTCCCTACAACTTTTCCTTTTTCCCCTCTCTCCTTTTTTTTTTTTTTTTTTTGGGCTTTGCGAAACTTCATGGCATATGATTCCATCTAATATTCATACAATTTGGAAGAGCCGCAACCAGCAAATTAGCTACCAGATGCTCATAGCCTGGAAAAGGGATTCAAGCCCTTGCCAAATTAGTTATCGTCACCTTTATTCCAGAACCTAAAAAGCTTTGTTTTCCCGGTGGAGAGGATTAGAACTTGAAACAGAATAATAATTTTTTATAAAAAAAAAAAAAATGTGAACAACTGAAATCGAGTACTTCTCTTATATGCCTCAACTTGAAACTGCAAAGCAACGGATTTGGAGGAGTAGGTTTAGTGGCTTGGTTGAAAACACTGAACTCAAACTATCAGCTAAAGTATGATAAACTTGGGATAGTAGAGAAGTTTCCTTTAACATGACCTAATGGATAAAAGCGGATGGCTCTTAATCCCCTCATTAATTTAGTTCTTACTTATATGAACATCTGTCTTCACTTTGTTGTAATTTTTCCTTTATGGAATATTTATTAATTAGTATTTTTCAAAATTAATGCTAAAAAAATTAAAAGTGATGGGTATAAAGATAATGAAGAAATATAATAAATAATTTAAATAAGTAGATTAAAGCCTAATTACAAAATGATACTTTATCAATATAAACCAAGTACTTATTAGACTTGTAACGAGGAGACACAAATTATCATAAATACTAATATCTTACATCTATTTAAGTAAGTTTCCTGAATATTAACTTTTTTTGGTTTGTTAAAAAATTTGAATATTAACAAAGGTTTTGAAAGATTATGTGTACAAGATTTCTTACAACTTTTATAAGGATAATTGAAAGTTGCAACAGCTTGTTTAAAGGTCGAGAAACTTGTTCAAGTATTTTAATTGCTTTCACAAACAGAAATGAATAACAAAATAACTAACTTTTCATGGTATCTCCATTTGTACAAGTTTACAATTGATTTTGGTTTCATTAATAAAATTTGTATTATGTTTCATGATGTGCATATGGACATGCCTAAATTTTAATCAAAATATATTAAAGAATCACACAAATAATAATACAATACACAAATTAGCAAGTGTATCTATTATTACTATACGATATAGTTATGGTGAATCAAGATGTCAAATCTATAGGATTGCTATTATCAATGAGTTTCTATCTAAATTATTCATCCCATCAACTGGTAAAGTGATTGACTTAGTGAAAAAGAAAACAAATGAAATAATTAAAAGTAAATACCTAAAACAACATACAAGGACTAACATTCAATGATGAAGTGAGTATTTATGTAATTAATTCCTTTAGAATGTATTCATATTTATTGTTAATCTTGATTTAACTTATTTTCCAAATTTATTAGACGATAGGTTCTCTAAGGTAAATCGTACTTTCTCTCAAGTTATGCAATCCTATTTAATTTGATAAATTAAGCGAAAGTTCTTTCTATTTCAACTTATCAATTGAATGCATTAATTCGTTTTATGGAACCTATTGTTTTGGCTAAACTCATATTTAACCTGGATATCTAATGTAAGCCTATCCTTAGGTCCTTATGTAAGATGTTTTGCCTATAAAGTAATCTAAAGCATACAATTGATTTTTCAATATAATTATATACAATCAAAGCATTGAAATGGAAGTTTAACTTCGTATAACATTCAATATTCAATGTCATTAATATCCATAAACAAATCTATCACAAAATTTGGAAATTAAAAGTTAAATGAAGAATAATAACGAATACTACATCCTAGAGTTTATAATAACCAAAATCGTATGAAAATATTAGTTCCTATAAGTTATATGAATCACACAAATAACCATAAAGAAGAAGGAAATAAAAATGTCCATAGAGAATTGCATTCAATGCTTGACTCCTTGATGATTGATATATGAAATCCTATCCTTGATATTTAAATTCATGCGTTTGGATCCTTCTTTCCCTTCAAAATTATGTGAAACCCTTCAAAGATGGCTTAGAACTTGTTTATTCTTCCTTGGTGGTTGCTAGATGGTGTCTAATGACAAGAAGATCTTAAACCTAAAACAAGTCTAGGATCATGTTCGTGATTCTAGCCATGATTTTCTTTGGAAAAATATCATAGACATGATTTTTGGCGTGATTCTAGGGGTGATTTTCAAGCTTTTCCAACTTTTGGCTCTTCTCGGTCTTTTTGTTATAATTTCTTCTTTGCTCATCCTTTGCCCTTAAATTTTATGTAGAATTCAATAACATTAAGTTCTTTCTCTACAAATTGATTTTACAACAATTACAACTTCAGAAATGTGCCTAATTGCTCACGAAAGCCCCCTGCACAAAAGCGGGTACTTGTTTAAGCTTCTCTTACTCTTCTTTTTATACACTCTTCATCATTCGTCAGTTGGGCATGAAATTTTATGTGGAGCTCCTTAATTTGATATTTTTGCTTCCTAAATTGATTCCACATCTCTTCTAACTCTAAAAGTGAATCCAATTGCCTACCAAAGTCCTATAAAAAATAAACAAACATTCAAAGCAACTTAAGCAACATCTTATTTAAGAATAAACTAAGTATGAACCTAAATCACATAGAATTAATCCTTAAACCTAGATAATCATTATAAGAATAAGCCTAAAAGATGTATAATTATGATGCTATCAAATAACTCTATACTTAAGTTGTTGCTTATTCTCAAATGATGACTTCAACATCTATTCAAAATAACATCGATAAAGAGATGAAAGTTAATTAAGTAAAAACAAAAATCAATCAATGCCTTTGATTTAGCTTACACATCACAATTTCTAATTTTGTTATCACATAAAATTACACTATTATTAAATAGTTAACCCTCATGATACAATATCAAGCATCTAAGTAGTCACATGGATCATCATGCAAACTTGTTCAAGGATGTTATTATTATTATAAATAACTTAAGTTTCAAATTAAAGCAAAATTTTGGGGTTTAACCTAGTCTTTTAATACAAGGGAAAACATTTTATTATGAATGTACCTCAATTACTCAACTTGATTTCCCTTTTTGGCTTATTTGCAATGTCATATAGCCTTTTTTACGTGAAGGAGAATATTTTGTTATAAATACCCCTGATTACTCAATTAGCTCACAATCGCAAATTGTTATCAGTATCGCTCATGAAATTCAACATTTTTATTGATATGAATCCATTGAAGTAAATGTTCTTGCTTACTTTATTCAATCATAAACATACT
>JAOXYD010000008.1:13004933-13018293 GCA_028565735.1 Pinacopodium congolense | reverse complement strand
CATATTTATTTAATTATTAATAATATTATTTTAATTATTAAAATAATTTATTCATTAAATTTAATATTATTTAAATCCTTATAATTTAATAAACTATTTAATTAAACAAAATAAGTCTTTAAAATTGTGAATTACTTTCAATATTAATCCATTACCACATGTTATATTCGCGTGATGTCACATAACCATCACCCTACAGAAGACAAATAACAAAAGAACTAACGACAAAAATAATTTAAAATTTTAAAAACTTATTTAATAATTTTAAATTTATAAAAAAAATTAATTAATAATTTCCAAAATCACAATAGGTGAATGATTTTAACCCAGGAAATAACCGAAACCCATCTTTCGTTGTGAACGATCTTACCCGAACTTAAATCTTTTCTATCCTATCGTCCTTTTCTATGATGTATTCTGCTATGAGCGTGAGCAGTTGCAAGCACAAACTCAATTAAAACACAGCCTTAATCTGCTCCATTTAACAGTAGAATACAGACGACAACCAATATGAAGATCTTCCATCAGGCTAACGACCATCACATTAAACAGGCCACTTTAAGATGAATATCTGCATCATTTCTCATGAAAAATGGTTTAAATTTCTTCTGTAACATTAACTCTTGGCCAACTTTGATGGTAACAGTTTTATCAAAATCTGTACAGCTGCTTTGTAGTCACCGTATAACCTCGGAACCTAGCTTGATGGTGATCTCAACTCATCAGACTCGGTGCGTCTTTCTTGGTGTTCGTTGTCCTCATTTTCATCTTTAACTTCCTTTAGATCAATTAACTCAGCCGACTTTTCTCCATCAGCTTCGTTGTTTTCTTTTACTTGGGTCTCACAAGTAGAAGAGTTCTCGGGAGGTGAAGGGTCTGATGATACCAAATCATCATTTTTAATACCTGGACTAAGCTTCCTATGCGTGCGGTCCTCCAGTACATTATCTTCAACCAATCCTTCTCCATGAAGTTCAAGATCATGGGCAGATTGTTGATCAGTATTATCTACTGGGTTTTCCTCTCTCTGCTTATAATCCTCCACAGTATTCACTTGAATTGATCCTACTGTGTCTTCAACAGATTGAAGATCACAAGAGATCCTTGCGCTAACTTGATCCAACACTCTACCCTCTTCTCTCATTATAATATCTTGATCTGGCAGTCCTTCCTCTTCTAACTTCTGATGGTTAACAAATTGTCCGGATGATACATCCGTAGTTTGAATGTCATGATCTCTACAGCTATTACAGCCGGATTCCCATTCAGCAGAGCCTTGATGGTCTGCATCATTTCTTGAGCTGGTCCGCTGGGAAGTATTCAGTTCACCCCTTTCACCTTTCATTTCCGGAACAAGTCTCTTGTCCAGGCTAGGATCTTCAACAACAATATCTAACTTCGGATTAGTTTCAGCTGCACTATCAGCAGCAGGGAAAGACTGGAAAGCATCCCAATCATCGTCCTCTTGGTCTTCTTCCATGCTGTCCTGGTCATTATGGGGAGAAGCAGTTGATGGATGAGAAGATTTTTCTCTATTTCTCCCTGCAGGCAGTACTGAGATGGGCAATGGACGGGAATCCTTTGGCACTGCCAAATTTATTTTAAATGATGCAGGTTTAATGTGCATTACATTCTGGTCTTGTGCTACAGAGGCACGAATCACACCCTGAAAGCATTAAATACCTGGTTAAAAACGAAGATTATTTTATAAGCACCATGCTAGCTTACTCAATTCAGAGCAGTAGCCACAAAATAAGAATTGAACTACTGCTGAAAAAAAAAAATTGCTCGTCTCATAGCACTCCGAACTTCCAACTCGGGCAATGGTTCATCAGACACATACTATGAAGAATGGACAAATAAACTAAACAGCAATAAGCAGCAAAAAGCATGTTTCTGAAAGGACAACATAGAGTAGGCAGACCAATCTCATAGCCTTTTATTACATCTTTTCTGGAATTTTCTGCTTTAGGCCCTTCGTAAAACTAACCAGAAAAAATGTTGTGAAAACACGGGATTTTTTGGTAAAATACTTATATACAAAAGCTAAGCACATGATTAGCATAAGCAGTATTTCTCCAATTCCTCCCTTTTACATAAAAAGAAGTTATAAAAGCCATGATTCTTTATACAACAATGGCTTGGATACCAACAAGAAATCAAAATTCTGGATCTTCTTTGGACAATGACAATTTGCTGAGGATACATGAACACCAGGATCCAATAACTTACAAAAAAGCAGAAGCAGCTATAATTCCAATTACAAGTACCCATCAGAAAGGGGAAAGCTAGAGAGAAAAATAGCAAAGGAACCACCTGAAGTTGCTGTCTATGTTCAACCGGCATTGATAACAAGACATCCTTGAAGACAGTTGCGGAGGAAGGAACTTGAGCAAGATGAGAAACAAGCGTTAGAGCAGTAGTTCTTAAATCGGTGACCTCCTGTCATTCAAATGTGTAGAGAGATCTTTTAGGGAAAGGGGGGAAAAAAAAAAAGAGGACGACCTGTTTTTTAACTATATTTTTTCATACCTGAGAAGAATCATCTTCTGATGCTGAGATAACCATGATTATAGTTTTCAGAAGCAGATCCATAAAGCCTTTCTGGCATTCACTTGCTTTTGGAAGTGACGGGAGAAGTGCTAGGAGTCTCAAACACTCACCAACTACAGCCACACATTGTCTACTCACAGGTTTCTGTTGTCAGTTTGACAGTAGAGAAGTTTCAGCTCAACAAACTTTCAAGTTCACAAGTGTCAAATTCAACTAGGGATGAAACAAAAACCTTGAGCATGCTCTGGATTATTTTTAGAATTTGCATAGTGAGCTCTCCACTTAACAATATGGCATAATTGTTATCTTCTAAGTTCGAACTTCTCTGTACCACAGTTTTAAGCACTTGCAATCCAATTGCTTGAACCTGTGCTCACAAACTTCAGCATGCACTTTTCAAAGCTTGCAGCAAATTAAAATGTGTACATAATTCAAGCTAAGATTACCTGCAGATTTTGATCATCCAAAACTGTTTGATAACAAGTGGAGCAATAATTGAACACAGCAAGCCCGATGGGATTACCCTCCATTTCCATTTCATAAGCTAGCTTTGCAAACAAGACAACTTGCTCAAGAGAGAAAGAAAGCTTTAATTGTAGAAGTTTGCGTAAGTCGGATCTTTTACTCTCCAGAAGAGACATGCCTTTCATGCAATCCTTCATCAGATCAGAAATGGCATTGAGGCAAGCCCCAGTGATTACTGAAAGATGGTGAACTGCATCGTCACCACAATTGGAAGAATCTGCAACATAATATCAATCGATTTTATATGAACAATGTAATTGAAACTGCATTCAGCAGACTTTACATACTCCAAGCAAATGTGCAACTCTTTCAGGTGGATTTAATTTTTCTGCTTTCATGGTTGTAATAAAAATTTAAATAAAAAGACAGACAATCAAGATAACATCAGAATGTGTCCAGCTGATGCCAGATGTCTTCTATTTGAGAAACAGCCACCTTTTGCACCTCAAAATTGGGGGAATGCACATCTCAAAATTGTCAATACACTCAAATCTAACAAGTACAAACAATATCTTAAGGAAAAATTTTCCTCTCCGAGTATTAATCTTTTTGTTCATGATAAACTATGCATAAAAAGACATCATATGGAAAGGAGGATTGGCCAATCGTAAGTTATGCTCCTGTTCCTAGTCAATATGGGACTGCTTAATACGCCTCCCTTGCATTCAAGAATAGACACTTGGCCCACAAAGCTGTCTATCTATGAGAAGCCCACCATCAAATTAGGAGTGCATCTAATACCAGGATAAATCTGTGAGAGGCCCCTAAAATGTCTTTTGAAATTAGACTCAGCATTATCAGGTCAAATATAAACAAACTCTCAAAAAGGAGAATGCTAAATGCCTTGTCAATTCATGAGTTGTAAGTCAACTGTGGCATTAGCCCATTTACAATTTCTTAGAACAAGCTCCTAAAAATCTTCGGGTTAAATTAGTAAGCCGAGATAAATCATTATGCTGTAAAAACCTATCCTTCGCACACACAAACAGTTTGCTCTTTTCATCATTATTGACAGTAAAAGTAAGAGAGTACCACTAGGGAAAAGCAGCACAGAAAAATGCTTGCTTAATATTTCGTATGAGAAACCAGTGTCACAAAAATCAAGCACTAAGAGAAAATATTTGTCAGAGGAATTCAGTAGTGACCGCAGATATTGAGTACAAGATGCTTACCATCAACAAGATGTTTCAGACAGGAAGTAGCACACTTCACAAAATCATAAACTGTTGAAAAGCATAATTCTGAGGACACTTCTCTGATGCACTTGTAACCAATTGACAAAAAGGCCAACACCATAGATTTCAATTGTTTCTGCATCTTTGAGACAGAAATTTAGGGACAAGCAAACCCTTAAAGTTTGAAATTCTATTTCAAATAGCATGATCAGTCAATGGCTAAATCAACATAGCACCTAACAAAGACAGCATAAACACAATCATCAGAAAAAGATAAACCCACCTTGGGCTTAAAACGCCTCACAAGTGTCTTTGCCGTAATAAACAGTGGAGATATCAATATCTCCAAGTTTGAGCTTGCCGATGATGTCACATTAGCACTGACCACAAAAGAGAAATTATTAGGCATATATCATCAAGTCCGTTGAAGATTTTTAAAATTATTTATTTAGTTGTTATATATTTTATTAAAAAAATATCCTCTGTGCCCTATAATAGAGTAATTTAGATGCTGTTTAGAAATATTATATTATTCTATATGAAGTACACAGTTAATAATACACACTTGGAATATCATTGTGGTCATTGTATCTATGGATATAGGCCTTACTACCCAACATGTTTTACTTCTTGTACATTCTTTTCTCAAAATTTTCTCCTTAATTTTATACTTACATGATATTAAAAATTTCACATAGTATCAAAGCCAAGTTCCAATTCTAAAACCTTATCACAGCCAATTCCAAGCTTAAAATACTAATTTCAATCTTACTGACTTGGATCTTAACCATCGCTGCTGTAATTATTCTGACAAACCTAAAACTCTAACTTAGATTTGACCTAAACCACTGGATATACTGTCTATGAACACCACCTTGGAACACCGTCCATTTCTCATCTTTCTTCTTTTTATCTTGTCACTGCTACTGGTATCTACTGCAAGTGTCCTCTCTTCCTTCTCTTCATCTGTTCCTTCTCTTCTTTGTCTTTCACTGCCGCACACCTCCCAAAAAAACAAATCCTTTGCATCATCACTAGAGGCTACTCTCATATTGTCTTCCTTTTCACTATTGCTCCAACAACTCATCACTACTCTCACTTTCATCAACAGAGGCCAAAAAGACTAGCCCTTTTCTCAACAGTGTCTACTCTCATCTTCTCTTCCTGTTCACTGTTGCTCCAACAACTCATCACTACTCTCACTTTCATCAACAGAGGCCAACAAGACTAGCCCTTCTCTCACCAATAAATTTGCATCAGTTTGGGAAAAAGAAAAAAAAAATGACAAAAAAAAATCTTTGATTCAGTTGTCAATGATGAAAAAAGAAAAAATGGTGTAAAATGTAAAAAATGACTGGGCTATCATTGCAAAATGCCAAAAAATATTGTGTAGGTTATGTATTATAGCTATTCAAGGTGATATGAAAAGATTTGAAAAAGATACCTTATCAACATATTTCGCCAGATTAATATGAAGGTTGATCCACTTATCAGTTTGAAAAGGAGTTTTGAAGATCTTAAAGATTCTATTTTGGTACAAGTATAGTGCATCCTATATAAACATATTACTTGTATCCTATAATAGAATAATATAGAGTCCGTTTGATTCAGCTTTCTGTTTCCATTTTTTATTTTTATTTGTATGTATTTTCATCGACTTTTGTGTGTGTTTTTTTCAGTTTCTGTGTTATTTTTTTCAATTTTTGTTTTTTATTTGTACGTTGTTTTTTTTATTTCTGTATTTTTTTTTGGTTTCTATGTTTTAAAAAACAGAAATAGAAAATAGAGATCCAAAACCAAACCAAACCAACAACCCCTTAGGTTATATTTCAACAGTAATACAGAATCCTATTATGAGTTAGTATATTGCACAACTAATATAAACATGTGGATTGAACCTCATAAATAAAAAATACTTGAATAGGCTTATGGTCTTTGAATTCAAGGATGTAGGCCTATGGCAAACCAGTGGATTGAACCTAATAAATAAAACATACTTGAATAGGCTTATGGTCTTTGAAAGGATGTAGGCCTATGGCAAGCCGCATTAAACCTTTAGATCATTCTTCTTTCCACCCTTTCTCCATTATTTTATTTTCACAGGATATCAAAGCCTACTTTGACCAAGTACTAAACCTCACCCAGCAACTGAAAGCCGTGAAATTGAATCGTCTCATGGCATGGTATTAAAACATTTAAACCAATAGATTTTGAATTTGGATCATGCTACCCTTGTCTTACATTATAGTCAAATTCTAAAGTCAGCAAAAGCATGGTGGCTCCTCACTTTTTTTCCAGCCCAACAAGGTTTCGAGTAAGGAGGCATTTTGGAGTTACATAAATTCCACCCTTGAACCTCACCCAACATCTTAAAGTTTTGGACTAGTTGCTTCATATTCAAGAAAAGCTCCATGTACCTGCTTTCCACTAAGTTATGTTCCATATGAAAAATTCAGAAATTACCTCTGGAAAGTGTTGAAGATGTAAGCCAAAATAAGTTCCCCAGCCAGATACACAAAGTTTTCCACATCAAAGAAACCTGCAGGGCAATTTTGCAGGACCTGTTCAAGAGATACAATTTACTTGGCATCAGCCTCCAAAAGATGAGTAATATTTCACAAATAAGCAAAATGCTGAAATTACGGCTCCAATCTTATGGCAGTAAAGTTGATCAACTACTCATGTCTACATAGTTAAAAGTGGAAAAGTAACTACAAAGAGCCACCAAGAATCGGTTCCTGCACTGTAACCAGAAAGAAGATGATGGAGAAGGTAGACTTGGCTGTAGCATTCTCATTCAACATTTGCTTTTGATACAGCTAAATCAGATGCAACAGTCATACTCTAAGGTTTCAACCAGAAGCTCAAAAGAACTTTTGAATTACGGTTGAGAGAAATTTTATTAAAAGCCTATTTACCTGTGATAAAACTGATATTGCCAGACTATTCCAAGAATTATCTGTGCCAATGCAGTACAATAAAACCTGTAACAAATTCAGTGTGGTAAATAATAGAATTTCAAGTTTTGAATCTCATAACATAGGGAAAGAAACTTGGAAAGTACTTTACAATAAAAAAGAACAGAAAATTAGAAACAACAGCATGCTCTTAAATAGCATATAAGGCTGGGAGAGACATTTCTATGCTAGGAAGGTGTATATAATCATAGGCAAAACATGGACAACGTTTTATGGTATAGAAACCCATACACATACAAAGAGAAAGTACGAAGGAATCAAATGTGGTTTCTATCTATGGTGTAGGCTGAACAGAGGACATTCTAATGATTTGATAAAACCCGTACAAATTATAAAACTAAGGCCGCTGCAACTTCTATTGGTTCTAGAAACAAGAGTTAGGACTCAAATGTATAGATAAAGAATTAAAAAAAAAGATAGCTCCATCAAACCTAGTGTTTGTATTGAGAACAAGGATTCACAACTAAAGACTTGAAACAAACAAAACTACCAGAAATAACAGATGTAGGTTTGTAGAAATTACTTTTAACATTTAGTAGTCACTCCTAAGTATCTAAAAATCACAAAGCAAGTTTTACACATAACAGATAAATCTCTTATTCATAGAATCATAGGAACACAAACATAGGAACACAAACATATATGTAATAAAGGTCCTTGAATCCTAATCCTAATAATTTAATTAAAATTTTCAGATAACCCTTGAATCCCATTATATCCAGGATTCTTTATTCCTAAAAAACTTTAATTTTTGGTAAACTATACAATATGAATAGCTATTCAATCTCCTTCTAATAAGGAAGTTCAACAAAAAAAAGGACCCAACAGCGTCTGTTACTGTTCTCATCACTGTTCACATGACCAGTATCACGGGCAGTGACACCAAATAATCTCATTCTACATCAATATGCTTCCCTTGTTTATGACAGAGATAGAAAGTGACTTCGGACTACATTAATAGGTGATCACATATAGTAATACAGTGCAGACAAATACAAAGATCATACCTAGCAATCGTATCCAAAGAAGGGTTTTGCAGGAAGTCAATCTAGATGCTAATACTTAAGGAATTTCTACTACTAGAAAAGAAATAAGACACTGGAAAGCTGTCCAGAATACATTATCACTTATTAGATTACTGCCCATGGCGGATTGGAGAGATTTTCCACCTTTTAAGCTGGAATAAGTGTGTTCAGAATGTATAATGCTAACCAAAGTTACCAAATAAAAGGAAGGGAAGTTGGAGAATCCTTTGTATCTTGTCAAGTTTTCACGAATAGCATTTATATTGAACAAGAAAAAACATACTCTCTGCAGTCTATTAAGTCTAGAATATGAGACCACAATAGACCCAATAGTGCAAACAAACAGATCTTTGGAAGGCCAGAAGACAAGAAGTGAGAACAATTTTCACCTGTAGCAATTCTTGGCAAACATCCACCAAGAGAAAATCAGCAGTAAAGAATCTTTCAGTAGAAAGAAACTGGATAACTGGAAGACTGATTTCATGTAGTTTCAAGACTCTGACATTGGTATCTTCAGATGGCATGTCTCCTGCAAAGCTAGCTGTACCAGCACTAAGCGGGATTATTTGTCTGCAATGGTTTGGATGTTTTTGCTGAAATATAAGAAGTAGAGTGAATCCCCAAATAAAATGGTATTCATCCAACTCAAGTTCAACCATGCTGTATCCAGATATCAAGTCATTTCTCAATGTATTTTCAGCAATTATCTCAGATTTCCCTTCACCATTCACAGGAACTGCATCTAACGCAACAGCTTGCAGTATTACTGGCCATGCCTCTTCTAAAGTAGGCTGCAGTTGGGCTGAAACCAAAGGTGATTGAATTCCATCTAGGAATGGATTCCACTGCAAAGGAAATACTACATTAGCAGAAGGTTTCCTTCACATTACAAACATCTAACATTGGGAACAGATATCTTAAAAGTCTTCAGTTTTTTAGAACTTACATTTTTCTTCAAATTCAGGCCCAAGCAAACATAGCTGTAATCCTTCAAGACCCTGATCCAGTATTTTCCTAGAGTAGATGAACTTTTTGAGAACAATGGCAGTAAAGCTAGATACTCATCAGGGACCCCACCATGGTGTCTTCTCAAGAATGCGTATGTGTAGCATTTGAGAGAAGCATGAGCAGCTAGAAGCCTTAGCTTGATCTACTTTCCATTCAACAAGTTAGAAAATGCCACTTATTCTTCAGATAGAGTATGTCAAAAGAAAGAAAAATGGTACATGAACAATTACTTTCCTCCCTCCAAGTCCAAATACAAAACATAAACATCTTACAACTCTATTGGGCAGCTTGCTGCACCATTATCTCAGTAAAAATAAAATAGTTCAAATAGAAAAAATCAATGCAGTAGCAAAAAGATATACCTTGCATGAGACCCATTCCGCAAATGAAGGATAGTATATATCCTTGAAGTCATTCAATGGCCGAGAAATCAGCGAGAATATGCGTTTGACTGCAACTTGATCTCCACCCAGTATGCCACTTGTCATTATCTGAAAATGAATATGTCACCCATGAATTGAAAATTTGCTGGCAACTATTGAAACAAACCACACATATCAACTGCAACCTTAGTAGCCAGCTGCAGTCCTGTTTCAAGAAGAACGGGGCCCGAGGATGCATCTAAAGCTGTTCGAACAGCAGAGACTAGTTGGGCCTACATGCAAAACAAAATGAATTTGCAGTCAATCATTTGAAACTTTTTTTTAACTGTTTCCTCATTCATTGCATACACAAGAAAATGCATCTAACACTGATAATCAGATTCTATCAATTTTTACTTTTGGTCTTCAGGCTGCTGTTCAAACTATCATTAGATCTTACATCTAAAACTAATGTCAGCATTCTTTTTCAGCACAATACTTCTTATCTTCAGTAAGTTTCATAAGACGTTAAATTTTTTGAGACAGGCCTTGCTTTCAACAATATATAATTTCTCAATGACGCCAATGCATCATAAGCCAACTGGTGAGCAGAAAAATTAGCTAGTTTAATATCCCCACTAGGTTAAACAATTAAGTTATCAACATACCTGGTACTGCTCCAATAGGAGATGGCCAGGAAGCTCTGGGTCAGGTGTCGCTCCAAACTGTACAAGGTGTGATAGAAAAAACCAAGTGTGAGAAAAGAATGCTTTTTGGAGCAGATATCATGGTCCACAACTAAATGTGAGAGAGAAAAGAAATAAGATAAAGATTACTAAAGTATGACCTCAGAGCAAGTCCACACCTCCCTTTTGATAAAGTTAATATGCCCCATATGTGCATGTAAAGTCCTACCATTATTACTATAGGCATTTTTGGTTCCTCAGCATTGGAATATAAGGAAAACATGGGGAAGACAGCATAACATGATAAATCAAAGAACATTAACCAGCTCACAAGCCATACCTATTAAGCTATTTGATGGAACCAATACCAGTTAGAATTTATGGAGAAATTTTAATGTTACTTACCGGGGAGGACCTACTACGTATAGTTTAACATGACTTATGCGATCTCAACTCTATTGGACTTTACTTGTGGGTATTCATTAATCTTAGCATATGCATATTAAAAGTGACAAAGTCACATGAAGGAACTTTGTAATAAGTAAAATTTGCACACAAAGTGAAGTTACTAGAATTGCAATGCAAAATATATTTCTTAAAATAGGATTACACAAGAGTCATTGAGAAGTCGAACTTTTTGGATTATTTAAGCCAAAACTTTTTCAACTGAATTTGTTCAATTTTGCACTAAAAGGATGCTAACTGCTGGTAAATTTAAAATCGGTTAGAGCCTTTTAGACCAGGGTTATTGGCAAAGAAGTACTATCCTCCAAAGAATACCAAATCTGTAAAACCTAAATCCCAGTCATTAGAGGTTCACCCCAGGGCTCATTCAAGCTCAAGCACTTTCACCATTAAAATAATCAGGTTTGGAACATTCACATTGTTGAAATAGAAAAAGATTATGGGCTACATCACTCATGATTGAATAGCCTGAAAGCAGAATAGTAGTCAAAGTTAACATATAAGAGTTAACGATGCACATCAACCAACTATACATTCTTATCACAAAGAAATTTTGGGCAGGAGACTTTTAAGAAACTAAAGTTTCATTACTTTCAGGAACACAAACGAAAAATAGTTGATGTTTTGCACTAAAAAATATCTTCATAAGAGTTTACCTTGTCCACAATAGTGCTTAGAAGTCCCACACCAGTTGACCGCATATTTTCAAACTGAATAGTGCTTATCTATCACGCGAGTCATGCAAAAAGAATCAACGTTCAATCGGAACTTCAGAAGCTCTACATGTGACTAAAACTGGTATAGCATGTCTCAAGTGGATTCCATACACTACCTGATAAGCAAGTGAAATAAGTTCCTGTATATGGAGGACTAGCCAATCTTTGGAAGTGCGCCCACTTGCTGACTCTTTCCTTGCTAAACAAAGATCAAAATGGGCGGGGTCCCTTCCAACAGCAGCAGGTAGAAGACTCAAACACCTATTTTCCAAACGAACATTGTCCATGTTACTGTGAAGATAAGACATATTCTTCCAAGAAACCATTTAAGTGAGTCTTAAGACTGAACAATATAAAATCTTAAAATCCCGCATCCTGCACAAGCATTAGAAGTATGCCATCAAAGCTTTACTATGTTTGAGAGGTTCAGCATTATTATCAAAAGACATTCTATGCAAAAATATTACTTCAGTATCCTAAACTTGGACATTATAAGTATAATAATGACGGAATAATAGTATTAGCTAGTATTAACCATTTATCTCAAATAGATGGCATATAACCTAGTTAAAAGTAAGTTATTAGTTATTATTTTCACATACATACTAAAGTTAAATAATAATTGAATAAAAGATAGGGGTAGCATACTTCAAACTTAAGACCTTTTAGTCATAATAACCTTGAAACCATGTCAAGGACCAAATCATCTTGAATTTTCTAACGAGGACCACAGCTAACAGTAGCTCTTAACATATTCAATCTAGAAAAATTGTCTTGACAGCCATTGTAAACTTAAGCCAAGGTTTTCAAAGGGAAGTAGGCTTAGGCCAAAAGGTTTAAGTTTAAACATTATGGTCATTGAAATCATTGCACAGATCTTATGATTTAGTCATAAGGCCTACATCTTATGGACATAGATCATAAAAATACTAGTGTGTTATTAATTAAAAACTTATTCATTTATAGCAATAGAGTGATAAATTTTAAAAATGTTAATCCTAAATAGGTACACTTGAAATATTTGATTAAATGAACATGATAAGAACACAAGGCAATTTCTTAGTTTTTCTATCTCATCATTGTTAAAGCCTTTGACATTGTTTCCTTCATAATCTAACACTTTATTAAATTTTATTACACTTGGAGAAATTTACAAGCATATATAACATATATATATATATGTTGAGAGAGAGAGAGAGAGAGAGAGAGAGGATACATAAAACAAGTCGGTAAACAAGTACGAAATGAAAAACCATATAAGATAATAAATGAAAGGTAATTCATATTGATGCATAAACATGGCCACTTTGCTCTTTTTCATTTAAATGGTTCCTATATATGTGATTTTAATTATATGCCACTTCTATTGAGCTTTCTTATATACACAAACCATATTAAACTCATTTATATTTGATCCATAAAATAAACTATGCACTACTTTGTTGTTTATTGAAACGAGTCTCTTTCCTTTGATGCTCCTTTCACTTCTAGCTTTGAATACCTTATTCCTCACTTTACATAAAAAATGATCTTCTTTTGGATAAAATGGCTATTCTTTATAACTCTTAAAGATTAATCCCTTCAGCTAAAAGAAAGTTGTTAATCCTATCTTTTCAACAAAAACAAAAGTATCAAAAAATGGTTTTAGTGTTGCCATTATGATCTTTACTTTAATTTCATGAGAAATGTACATATAATGAAAGCAAACTTTTGTGATATCAATTATTAGTCACCTAATGGAACATAAGAAAGGTAAATTATGTATATGTGAAATTTGAAAATTTTATGACAATTATTGAATGAAAAATATAAACTAATAAGTGAATAAGATAATTAATCAAATGACATTCACATTAGCATAATACAT
>JAOXYD010000008.1:12978658-12995215 GCA_028565735.1 Pinacopodium congolense | reverse complement strand
GTGATTCATATAATTTCAATGGCCAAACTCTACCTTACAATCTAACCCATACAAAATCGACAATAATAGAGTCGAATCTGGCCCATGGAGAAACTTCAAGAAGAACACGGGGGCTGGCTCGAAGAACACCATTACTTCTTCCTCTTTACCATCAATCGAGAATCACACAACGCATGGAGGACTCGTCGGTACACCCATCAAGAATATCTTGACTTGAGGGCGAAAGGTTGTGTTTTCGGTGCAAGCAACCCTTCCACCCCATGCATGTGTGTGCAGAAAAGTCGTTGCAAGCCCTAATTGTTGTTGAAGACGAGCAAGCTATAGATAATAGAGTCGAGTTGTGGAAGGAGAATGAGGTCAACAATGAGGGGGACAATTTAATCCAACAAATCGCCAGCAGTTCCTAACTCTAGCCTTGTGGACAAGGCTCTTTTAAATGGGGGTGGCAATGTCAGCACTAGTGATAAACTGTTGCTAGTAGTAGAGTTATAATAGAATATGATTAGTAGAGTTAGTAGAGTTATATGTTTAGTAGGAAGCTTAGATAGGATTTTGGTAGTTAGGGTTTTGTTTCTTTGGAGTTTAGAAGGATAGGATAATATATAGCTGGCTGATTTATGTTTTCAGCAGACGATGTTTTCTTTTTAGTAGAATCGGCAGCCTATGGCTTGGGCAAAAACTTTCTGTTTTCAACTTAGTTCTTAATACAACATATTTATTGTTTCCTTTGTTTTCTCTATTTCCCTACAATTGATTCTCTGCAATATAGTTTCGGTTCCTTACTCTATCAATGACTGACCATAGAAGTAGAGTTTCTGGGCTTTTCCTAGATTTCTAGGTTTGAACCTTGTGATCAAGGGAAAAAAATAATTCCTAGATATCTTTATTTCACAAGTGAAGATACATATACACATACATACATACATATATATTCTAAATTCTTAAGATCTTATATCTCCGCTCTACAACACTCCTCAAAGTGGAGGACAGATGTTAATCATGATAGCTTATTATAAATATAATTGACGAAACTTGACGATCATGCAAGACAACAGCACAAGGCAACAAATCTGGACGGAGCTGCCCAATCGTTAGTAGGTGGCGTGGTGGCTGAGCACAGGAATAAGTGGCGGTGATGTCGAAAAGAAGCTGCACAAGTTGTGACAAGAATGACAGAAGCTTCAGGCAGTGTTCGAGACACACACAGGTTTTGTAGTGGCTGGACTTTGGTAAAAGGTCAATCAACTAGCAGCACGCCTCCTTAGATTAGCATTAACAAAATATGGCACTCTCAAATGTAACCTACGCACCTCTTTAGGCTAGCAGTAACAAAAAATAAGCACTTTCAAGTGTGACCTAAAAACAAATTATAATATCACTGTTCACTATAGGCAGAATCGAAAAATATTTTAGAGTTGCTCTCCAAGGCAATTAAGCTGGTATTGCTCACTTTAGGCAGAATCGAAAAAATATTTTAGAGTTGCTCTCCAAGGCAACCAAGCTGGTATTGCTCACTTTAGGCAGAATCGAAAAAATATTTCAAAGTTGCTCTCTAAGGCAACTAAACCAATACTATTCACTTGGTTACAATCGTAAATAGGGTAACATAGCTCTAATACAATGTGATCAAGGGAGAAAAATAACTTCTTGATATCTTTTTTTGATAAGTGAAGAGACATACATATATCTATTCTACATTCCTAGGATCTTCTATCTTTCTGATAGGAGATATATATATACATATATATATAGATATAGATATATTATCTACACTTTACATCAACCCTGAATGAATAGGGATAGTTCTTCAGATTCTGTTGCACGAAAAGTTAAGCAAGAAGAAGATTGAGAGTTCGGAAGTTCACAGAAAAGAATCCAAGGTCAAAAGGAGGAGGAAGAAGGGAAATTTAGGAAGGAGAATTCTTGCATGTTCCAAGCTGCCAAGACAAGGGAATTTTAAGAAGTCTTAACAAAATTCTCCACCTCTATAGGCTTAAGACCTGATCAAAACAATTGAGGGGATGTTTGATATTGTTGTTGGTTGTGGTTTTTGTATTTGTTTTTGTGTTTTTTTTTTTGTTTCTATTCTTTCTTTTTTTTTTTTGTGATGTATTAGTATAATGTTTTTTTTTTGTTTCTGTGCTGTTTTTTTTCAATTTTTGTGTTTAGAAAAACAGAAAACTAAAACCAAAAACAAAAGCCAAAACAAACTATTGTTGACCAGAGATTATTAGATTGTTATTGTTATAATTGAGAGATTGTATAAAGTTAATAGTTAGATTACTTCCTAAACAGTAGCTAGATTACTTCCTAAATAGTAGCTGACAATTCTGTATATAAACCTTAGTTCCTATGTACACAATATACAGAAATAAAATCATATTTTCTCTCCATCCATCACAAACAACCCCTAAGGTCATACCTAATACATGCATTTATCAACCATCTATATTAGTATATGGACCCAAACCAAACCACACCAAACCACACAATTATTAATAAAATGATGTGTTACATCAAAGACACCCCCTTCCTAAAATTTTCATATCTCATGCATCTCACAACAATGCTTCCCCTATCGTTATTGTAGCTCAAATAGAAATTCCCAAGTGGTTTGTTCAGGTGGGGATATAAAGTATTAAACCAACTAGCCACCTTGTTATATCTTTTCACCATCCACCTATCTAGTATTGCCACTAGATACCTATTGGCAACATTGCTCGTCACTGACACCTAAAGTGACATGGAAGCAAAGCCAGTTACATGTATTTTAAGTAGAGAAATGTGAGAAATATTGTGACTTAAAGTTCCACTTGATAATTCCAACTAATAGGTAATATTACTAATTCTGTCAGTTATTGTGAAAGGGGCATAGAGGAAGGATGGAAGCTTCTAGTTGGTTCATCTTTCCATAGTAGAATGTCAGTGAGATAGCCAATCACAAATTCTCAATCATTTATATGTTTGTCAACCTATCGTTTCTTACGACGTTGTGCTCTTGCCAAACAAAATTGACTCACCTTAAATATTGCCTCTCAATCCCTTAAAGTTTGATCCATAGACAAAATCCTTGAGTCTCCTACAAAATAGGGAACAAGGATAGGAGGGGTTCCAAAGGGAGTCAAATGGGCTAAATGATGTGTTGTTAAACCACCATTTGTCACAACTAGACATTTTGCAAGTAATGGGACAATCTCCAAATGTACATAGAGATAGTTTTCTACCACCTTCTTAATTGCATCACTTTGCCTAACCAACTTTAGGTGGTAAGTTGTACATAGATGTAATCCTCTTGAGTTTTATATAGCTCTTGCTAGAAAGAGCTTAGAAAGAGTGGATTCTAGCCACTAGATAATTATTTCTAGCATCAAATGTAATTTAAAAATGCAATCTTTGAATGTTGTAACAATTCCTACAACTATATAAGGATGTTTTAAATCCCCTAGATAGGTTTATTTTCAAAATTTATAGGGCTGAATTTTTAGCGTGTAGAACCATCAACCTAGAGACTAAAGCAGGGCTCTGGAAAACAGAAATTTTGACCACCATTATATTTTGAATCATAAGAGACTCGTAATGCCCCTCATGACTTCGAAATGTTGTCTTAGATATCTCGCTCTCAAACCCAACTCCAATACTAATTTTCTCCATGTAGCCCATCAACAATTCCTTAAATTGAAGGAATTGAATATTTTTTCTTTTATAGTGATCACGTGCTCTAAGTAGTCGACAAACTCTCCAAGAGATATCTTTCTTTTTAACCAATTGGTGGAGAGAATGAACTCACACCATGATGAATTAGCCCGTCTTATAGCAATTCTTAAACCAACTTTGATCACACATTTTTAAGCTATACTAGTAGAGCCTAAAACTAAGGGGTCGTTTGAAAACGATTCCATTTTCAGATTTAGTTTTTGGATTTCTAAACACAAAATCAATAAAGAATATCACAAACATCAGGGGGAAAAAACACACTAATACAGTACAAAAATCGAGACAGACAATACAAAAATCTATAAAAATACACAAAACCCAACAAAAAAATACAACCACCACAACCAAAAACCATAACCAAAAGCTCAATCAAACGGCCCCTAATTGCTTTTATTCATTCCTTCAGTGCAAACTTGTGATCATGAGCTCTATCAAGTGGAAGACGCTTTGGCTCCTTAAACACCATACTAATTCAGTTGGCATCCTAGTACTCTCAAAACATTCAATCTGCCAAATGCCATGAATATTCAACTCATGTAATCTGCGCTCAATAGGATAAGATAATTGAATATTCATGCCACCTCCCACCATGACCTTTAAAGGGCTAATCTCCATTACTTCGCATTGGCCATTTCGTACAATTGATGTATCTTAAAAGTTATAGGTGCTGTCATTGTCAATGAGAATGTACAAAGCATTGTCCCTAAAGAGTCGTACTCTTTCTTGTTGTTTTTGCTTAGGTTAAGGTAAGACCCCTATAGTTTGATGATTGCTGGAATTTGTTGCAATAGGTAATAACCCACCAATAGAATGGGATTTGCTTAAGCTAGCTAGTGTATGACTAGCTAGTGTATACATCTGAGGCAACCTCCAGAAAGAGTGAGGCTTTGGTAAAGTTACTTTGGCTAGTGAATGATAAGTAGCCATTAGCTTCTTATGTTTTTAGCAATTATATAAGCCCACATAAGAGATTTCGCATTCGATAACAACTCCAACCTGAGACCCTTGACAAAGAACCTAATAAGATAAGCTTATGATAAATTCTGTCGGTTGAAACATCTATCAAACATGGCACAATAGTCCCTCACAACACCTAATTGTTTCACTTCCTTAAAATCACCAATGGCATCTTCAAAAATTATCATCACCAAACCTTTGGACTAAAGCAGCCACATACTCTTCCAACCCAACTCCCCATTTAGCTTCCTATTCCTCAGACAAATGTGGTCTAGTGCCATTCACCATAAAAGAACTACAACTATCTTAACATTAAGATGTGGTAGTATTCCACTGATTATAAAAAAATTGGTCAGAATAATAAATCCACCTATGCACATTAGATCCATCAAATTGGGAAATTCAACTTTGCTAATCTCATGAGTGATGTACTTTGTGCACTCACTAGTTTGCATAGCAATGTGATAAGACCACTAAAGACATGTTTTCCCAAGAAGACTAAGTCAAGAGTAGACAATGTAATTAGTGGGCAATTATTAAAGCAAAAATTGTTAGTTTTAGATTTTCAGTAAAAGTAGGTTACTTGTTAGTTTCTGATTTTCAGTAGAAGTGGGTTACTTGTTGTTACCTAAAATTAGGGGATTTGTTATTATCTACAATTAGGTCTCTCTGAGTCAAGTCTATAAATAGGTCTCTAGTAATTGTCATTAGGTGTGCAATCTTTCTATTTTTCAGTTTATTCTTAGAATTTAGGCAGTTCAAATTGTCTTTTATTACTAGTGTGGTTGTTTGTGAGATTCTCCAATACTTCCTATAACAGTTTATTTGCATTTAGTAAAAAATCGTATTAGCGTATTCCTTTTTTTTTTTTCTAGTTCTACCACAATGGTAGTGGAATCACCACCAATATCTTGCAATAACAAATCTGAGTTCTACTTCTGCACTAGCTGTTGCATAATAGCTCTTAACTCTCCTCCAACTTCTTGAACTCCATCCCACTGTTGCCTTCTGTAATATTCATTTCATTACAAGTACCATAAAATGCACTCCATAATTCAAAGACGATTGAGAGTGAAGATGTTCATAGAAGGGAATAAAAGGAAGAGAGAAGGGAAATTCAAGAGGTAAAACTCATTCATGTTCCAAGTTACTCAAAAGTTTGTTAAAAGGGAGATTTAAAAACTCTAGCCTCTAATAGAATTCTCTACCTTCATGGGCCTAAGACCTTATCAAAACAATTAAGGTCATATCAAATATAATTATTTATGAACTATTTACAATAGTATTTGGGTCCAAACCAACCCAGCCCTCACAACTATCAACAAAACGATGTGTTATGCTTAGTGCGTCCTCCTCCATAACACTTTTAATATCTTATTCATCTCATGCCAAGTTCCTTTACAACAGGTTCATGTTACAACCGGGCTTAACTATCAACTTGCTAATTTCCAAATTCATCATGCTTGTCCAATTTTCAAAGCACTGTTTTCTACATGCAACTACCATTGAATCTTGAATTCTACGTTGAGGTCTCACAATAAAACAAAGAAATTTCATGCCAATACTTTTCAGCCCTTTAGTTTTTGTTTTTTTTATAACTCAACTCACAAAAAGAGTATCAGACGCTCAAAAGGTTTAAAAGGTTCTTTGTTGACTCGAGAAGTTTTCATGAGAATATCTCAGCCAAGCAGACTGATTTGCCAAAGGTTTCAAAAACCATAGCCTGTGTTGTCCAGTTTCCATTCTACCAATGTTTAGAGTACAAATTCTTCCACTGGTTTTGTGTTATACAAAAGACCAAGCAATAATCAAAGGATAAAGTGTAAATGCTATTAGCAACATACATTACGACCTTTAGTGACAATCTTAGTTGAAAACTAACAATCACTTTGTCAGGGAAAAAGAAAAAAAGAAAAATGCATTTGTTTTGAAAACAAGAAATGCAGACAAACCAAAGTTTTCAAGAATATGAAGAGATCACCTGCTAAGAATGCACCCAAGTGCGAAAGCAATGGATCCAGCATAATTCGAATTTGTTGTTCCAGCAAGATCACTGATCAGTGACCTAGTCTGTTTAACATCAGGAAAGACAGACAGACAGACAGAGAATCAGCACTGATGTACAAAATGTAAATGGAGCTATGATCTTAAACCTCTACAATAGATGTATGCCATCCTCATCTCAACATATACTAGCACATTGATAGAATATATATTACTTGCATAAACATTAGAAAGCAACTTACCATTCTAGCAGTAAACATATCGTTACCAAGGCGAGCTAAAAGACCAAGCCCTTCTGATGATGCTCTACGTTGAGAAGCACATATATCTCCCTCTGCTAGAATACTCTTTAAAAAGGAAAAAACAATGAAGGGGCAGAGGAGGGTGGAGAAAGGAAGTTGCTTAATCAAATCATGGAAAGAGAGTCAAAACAATGAACTGCCTTAAAATTAGTACCAGAAAAATTGCTTGCATTGGATTTAGAATCTCGATTCCTAGAGGCTGAGGTCGCAGAGAAATCAAAGCCTGAGGAAAGCAATTATTAGATAACATGACAATAGAGCCAAATGTAGAGCTTTAAATAAATTAATTAAGGATATCAAGCACCTTCAATCCAGCAAGCAACCCAACACAAATGTTGGTAATACTAGCAGTATGCCATGTATGCTTTTTCCCACTTTTCAAACACTGCTCAATCATTCCAAGAAGCAAGAGCATACCTCCACTATCCTGAGACACAAGTTACATAGGAAAAAGAATTTATCTTTCCTACAAAACAAAGTTGGAAAATAAAAGCTTAATATTAGATCCCCTTACCTGTGAAGCAAACATGATTCCAAAGCAAAGAAGCATTTGATTCACCAATACCTTGTTTATTGTTTCCGGCTTCAAGAACAAAACTAATCCTCAGTGGTGAGATGTAGTGAAATAACAATTGCAAACAATTAAAAAAATTGGTGGCTACAAATGATACTTTCATAGGCAACAAGGCATGCAATTTTCAGCTTGTCTCCAAGCATCAACAAAAGAAGTTTACATGCACACAAATCCATGTCAATGCACATATATTACCTATAAAATAAAGAATGTTCAGTCATTACAAAGGAATTTGATTAATTCAGTTTTATTTTATTGTTCTTTTTTTTTTCACTCTCCTTTCGCAGAGGATTGGGCATTAACTTTATTAGTTTTGGTATTCAGCTACTATATATGAATGGTATTTGCCACATATTGAAAATGTACAACTTAGTATATGGTGTTAGTCCGTATTGAAAGTGAACAACACAATAGTGTAGTCTTGCATGTATACAAGGGCACTGCAAACTCAAGCTTAATGTTAGAATTTTTAATGTCAATTTTTAATCTTTTCATATTATCTCTACTAGTAGAGATTCTTGTGGAAGAAGAAAATTTTTCAGAGAAAAAAAATTCCTGAGTAGTGGATAATGTCATTCCTTTTGAAAGAAATTATTGCGAGTACTAGATGAGACATGCCTTTTGATCCATATTTAAGTCCTTGTACAGTTTGTGATTATCTCTTGTTCACAGTAAAATTACAGTAGTTCTTTTCCACGAAATTAGATTTATTACATTTATATAATGTTATTTATTTTTCATTTGATTATAGAAACCAAATAATCTTTGCATAATATACTAATGATATTATAGCTCACAAAAATTAGAATAGTCTGATCCCTATTACAAGTAATATAGTAAAGGCAATGGAAACACATAAGCAATTAGTAATGATGGGCTTTCATTAAAGACTGGCCAAGTTAAATGTGGGTGAAACAAGTACTCAAAGATCATGGGATTGAGAAAATGAAAATGCTAAAGCAACATTATGATAATCAAGCAATCACACATATCGCTATTAACCACTATTTCATAATCATACTAAAGACATTGTAGTTTATTGTCATGTTATTAAAGAAATGCAACAAGGATTATTTGTACCAACTCATGTACGAACAACTAAACTAGTTGTACATATTCTCACTTAATCATTACATGTGTTTAAACAAGTAATCACACAATACGATGCCTTGAGAGAGTGTAATAAGATGTATTATCTTTGCTCAACTATATAGTGTAGTCTCGCATGCATATAAGGTCATAACACAGTTTACCTAAAAACTTTTATGTCAATTTTCAATGCTTTCATTAACTAATTAATTAAATACAAGGAAGAATCTCTGCTTCCTCAGTAAAACTATAATTCCCTTCCCTACATAAACTTTAGACAAAGTAACAAAATCTCCAATAACAAATATGCTGAAAAGGTACTAATAACAGAAAACAGAACCATTGTAAAATAGGTGCTGGTATGCATCAAAGTTAAACATAAAGATATAATCAACTAAAGAGAAACGGCAATCACCTGAGGAAAGCTTGTGGATTCATCCTCCCATACACATGGCAACATGCCCTCCTTTCCCCCTTGGAATGCACGAAGTTCATCCTCAAACCAATCTCTAGACAAATTATTAACGAAAAAAATGAGGACTTGACTTGGCATCAAAATTAAAAGACCTTAGAATTCTCTTTTAGAATCAACTGCTCAAGAAAACCATGAATCAACATATAGACAAAGAAGAAACCTTCCAGGAATCCAAGGTCCCAACCAGGCATCTCGTTTGTCTAACAAGGACCTCAAGCAAGAGCTTTCCTCACATCTAGAAGCGTCCCTATTTCATTTTAGGCACACCAATACGAGGTAGCCAAATTATTAAAACAGGAAGCCAGATTATAAAAAGAAGACTTTAAGAAACTATTTTTAAGAAAGGTAGAAATTTGTGTTATGAAGATATATTGAGAGAGTCCATGATAAAGACAACTACAGAAGGAAAAGGAACAACTATGTTATTTGCAAAGTAAAATTACCTGTATGGTAGTGTACATAATTGGATAATCTGCGCATGTTCACCTTTATAAGTAATGGGATCAGGGAGTGACTGATAAGCCACTAATGTTTTGATGGTAAACACGTCTACTGCAGGTTTAATATTTGACAGTACTTTGCCTTGTAGCAGTACTATATAGGACAGAGCACTGTTTCCAAGACACAATAGCAACCTTCAGACATATGGAAACGAAAACACAGAATGCCAGATTGGGTAAGTTAAGAGTATAAGTACCTACTCAGGTACATCATGACAGGTTGAAGAAAAATCCCATTGTTTGCATTACAATTAGAAATAAAGCATTTCACGAATGCAGTAAGAGCATCTACAGCAGCAGACCAAACCCTTCAAAAGAAAAAACTGAAAGTCAAATAGGATGGAAACTGGCATAATATTCTTCAAAAAAATTTAGAAAACAACACCCAGTTTAAAATCCACAAATTCACCTGCTTTTAGTGCTTATATCACTAATTCTAATGAATACCTGACCAAACTCACCCAGCCCAGGACCAACAGGCAGTACGATGCCATGTCAACCCAACCCTAACAAAGTACTCCATTCACCTCTAATTTCATTAAGTTAAACTAATGTACAAGGTAATACTTCAACATAGATTTACCAAATTTTAGCGATCAAATCTCCACTTTGTTTAATTGCCTCTTCTGGATTCCCACTGAAGAGGTCTGCCCACAATGTAAGAATATCAAAGATCTGGTCTTCTAGCTCCTGTAGGCAACAGACACAATATAAAAATGTACATACAGGAGCCACCAAGTAAGTAACACAACTTTACCATGACCTAGCAAATTAATTTTCTACCTGCTTTGGGATGGAGGATAGAAGTGAGGACAGAAGTAACCAACCAGCTTCTTTTTCAACTGTTGCAGCCATTGGATTTCGGCTAGATTCAGTTAGCATTTTCTTTGCAACTTCAAGTATTGATCTGGGCAATCTGAGGGGAAAAGACCATTTGGTAAGAGCTCGAAAGTTATCAAAATCTGAGGTCAACATGAAATTTAAGCCCAAAGAAGTGCAAACAAGCATGTTAGTATATCCCTAGGATGCAAGCACATCTCAATACAAGAGCATCCGAGTAGCATCTAATGTACTTATATTGCCAAGGATATGATATTTTGAGCAAAAAATTGGATAAGCAGATCCCATGTAAAAACATACTTCCATTTGTCAACAGCTATTGCCTTACATGAACATTGATGCCACAACTGATCTAGATGTATTTAAGACAAGAAAAGAGTAAATATAGAGTTTCAAATAATAAAAAAAGTTAAGTAGGGCAATAACCTTGCCGGATAACCAAGAGGTAACGTTGGTGATATTGATACCAAAGCTGCCAAAACAGTAGCTTGTCCATGTAGAGAATCAAGCTCAGCTTTCAAATTGCTTCCCTATTGGTGGAAAAAGAAAGGTAAAAAATAACAATGTTAAGGACAGACCTATCAAATTGCCAATTAAATAAACAAATAAGAAAATAAAGATAGCAAAAACTCTTCATGCTTCAGATTCTTCCATTATCTTGCAAAAAAGGACAGCAGAACCATACAAATGTAAAAACTAAACTCAATCTTAATCAAAGAATTGAAAAGCTTAGCAAATATGAATAAATAAATTGAAGAGCCAGCAGAAAGGAGATATGTATTGCACCCATCTGTCAACATCTACTAGGGATAACCTTTTGATATTCCACGACCATGACTCCATTAGTTATCAACTATAAGCATTAGGTTAATCAGGAGATACTGTAGATACAAAAATCCAACTCTAACAACAATCCATTCAAATTAAACATTGCAGCATTTGTCAAGAAAGCGATCCATAAAGAAAACATCTTTATGAAGCAAAAGCTGTGATGAAAAGTCTAAATAGCCAAAATTTGTAGCAAGTAGCCGAAGAAACCAAGTTTTTCCAGAGAATATATAATATGCACATCAAAAAGAACCTGAAAAAGCTTCACTCCTTAAAAATAAGAATGTTATAGAACAAAATAAATGAACCTTGAAACTTTTCAAAACTGAAGCAAATGGACAGTTAGAACATCAATGTAAAGATATATAGAGAAAGGAAAATAGATCAAAAAGGGAACAACCTTGTTACTCAGGTTATATACATCAAATTGATAAACAAATCAGATTAGTTATCAAGACCGTTTCATACAGGAAGAACATTCACCCTGATGAGCAGAAAAGGTAGCTGTTTTCTCTTTCTTCCTTAGATCACACAATTTATATGTAATTATTCCTTCACACCATCTCTTTTGTATTCTTGGTTTTCCAAAGAGGTGACCACAGCATTAACCAATGTTGTAAAAACCGGACCGGACATCGAACCGGTAAGGGAAGGGGTTAAAGGTTTAGAAGTTCAACCGGCATAAAACCGTTATAAAATCAGTATTAAACCGGTATAAAATAATAAGATGTATAAATTATTAATCTATTTTTGTTAATCTTTTACTAAATTATAATATTAAAATCTATTATATAAAAATTTATTATTTTAATATTAATTATTTTAAATAAAAAATAAATAAAATAAAATAAATAAATAATGTCGTATAAGAATTAAATAAAAATAATAGATTTAACAAATAATAAAAAAGTAAAAAAAGTTGGAAGAGTAGAGTTGAACTAAAAAATTAAAAAAAAGTGAAGAGGAATAAGTTGGATTGGGTTGGGTTGAAACGGGTCAGACCGCACGTTAAACCGGGTCGAATCGGTTGAATCGACCGGTCCAACCTTTAACCCGATGGTTTTTAAAACTTACGATTTTTAAAATAACCGAATCAGTAAACCGACCGATTTCGAGTTAATCCGATCGAACCGATCATTCCGATCCAGTTTTTAAAACCATGGTACAAAGAGAATAGAAAGTAGAGACTCTCAATAGTTATTGATGTGATCTACGATATTAAGTTGATTGTGGAACGCCAACCATAAGGTGATAGAAGCCTTAAAAGATAATTGCTTAAACCAGATTAAAGAGTACCAAGAAACCTGTGATTTAGCTGTTCATAATCTTTAATGGCATGATTAGTTGGAGAAGTTACCACTAGTGAGTTGTGCCCATTAATATTTGTCTCTTCTTGCATTAAATAAATGGAGGCTAAGCAATTGATCTTTTAAGGCAAATTAAGAAAACTGCTGAAGCAAGTAAATATGACCATTTAGCACTTCATAGATCGTGGCATGCAAAGAAATGAAAGGGCTGTAAGGCTATAAAAGCAGGATGATTACATAACTGATCTGACTGAAGCCAATTGTCATGCCAGAAGTAGCAGTTTGTTCCAGTTCGAGGAATGCATCTAGTAAGAGGTTTGATAATTTGACGTAAGTTCCATAATTGAACTATAGTCCAGCAGGAATCATACCTTAACTGAAAACACCATAAGTAATGATTCTTAAGGTAATGAACACAAATCCACTTGATCCACAAAGCTTCGTTGTCATTCAAAATTCCCCAAATTTGCTTAACCATCAAAGTTTTATCGGTTATCTTAACATACTTAAGTCCAAGACCATCTTTAACCTTGGGGAACACAAATCACTCTATTTTAGCTTTGTCATTGGTTTCTTTGTAATATCCCCTGACCATATAATTCTCTTCATTAAATGCTCAGTTGACTTGATGACATTAATAGGGAGATAGATAAAAGAAGCCTAGTATATATGAAAATTGTTAATGACAAAATAGAGCACTTGAATCCAGCCAACCAAGGATAGCAAACAGTTACACCAAGTTGATAGCTTTGAGTGGATTTTGTCGATAAGGGGGGGATATGCTTGAACAAGCCTCTTGGAAGTCAAAGGCATCATTAAATATATGAAAGACAATTGACTAAGTTTGATTCTAGTGAAAGAAGTTAACTAGTTAGCAAGAGAACCTGCTCTTCTTGCCACAAAGAGCTAATTTTTATTCTTATTAATCTGCAGACCATAAATCTTAGAGAATGAAGTCACAACATACATCAAACAAATTACTGAGGAGGGGTCAACCTTAGAAAAAACAAGGAGATCATTTGCAAAAGATATGGAGCAAATTCGAAACTGCTTGCATTTAGAGTGAAATTAAACCCATTGTCCTGCTGAATCGTATGACCAATGAGCCTCACAAGGACTTCCATGTTAAGTGTGAAAAGATATGATGATAAGGCATCCCTTGTCTTACACCTCTCGAACCTACAAACTTCTCTGATGGCTGGCCATTTACAAGAACTTTATAAGATACCATGAATATACATTACTTGATCTAGCTGATGAAGATTCTGAATAGCTAAGGCCTTTTGAGTATTCAAGATTAGAGACCATTCAATCGAATCATAAGCTTTGAAAAAATCAATCTTAATGGCACAATCTAGATTGGAAATTTTTCGATCATAGTTTTTGAAAAGCTCTTATACAAGCATGGTATTATCTCTAATAGCCCTACCTCTAATATAAGCTAATTGTATAGGGTGGATATGAGGGAGGAAAACCTTCTTGAGATGATCCGCTAATAACTTAGATATACTTTTGTAAATTGTGGTGCAGCAAGAGATAGGGAGATAATCTTACACTGAATCTATAGCAGCCACTTTAGGAATGAGGGTAATGTAAGTCAGATTAAGTCCCTTCAACATCTTTCTAATCGAAAAAAATTAAAACACTATGTCCTTGACCATCTCCCAAGTCTGATTCCAGGTTTGTTGAAAAAGAAAACATTAAATCCACCGGGACCTAGTGCTTTGCTCAATTTGAGTGCAAAGAGAGCAGCTTTAATATCTATAGCTGAAAACAAGTGATAAAGAAGTTCTTTATCCTGATTTGTTATTTGGGTAGGGAACAAAGCAAGCAAGCTATGGGAAGAGGAATAATGAGACAATCGAGACATGAGAGAAAGCTTAAAGAACTTAAATATCTCCCTTAAGATATCTTCCTGATTGCAAACCATATGCCCATCAGAGGAGTTTATTTAGATAATCCAATTATCATTCCTATGAGCTAAAACCTTAGCATGAAAAAATTTTGTGTTACGATCACCTTTGCACATCCACTACACCTGAGATCGCTATTTAAGTAAGGCATGATGACATTCCAAAGCTTGGTTATAGGTCTAAATAGCTACCCTCTCATCTTGCATTAATTGATAGTCACCTAGACAGGAGTTTAGCCTGGTTTGAGCCATAGTAAGCCTGCTTCTTGCAGTAGAAACTTCCTAAAAGCTATCTCCAATTTGCTCCTTGTTAAAAACTTTGAACTCATTTTTAATTACCTGCATCTTGTTTGCAATTTGATACATCTTGAAGCCATTCACTGCAGTACCTTGCATCCAAGAAACCATTAATCGAAGTAAGATAATTATTAAAGCAAAAAGGGTAAGACTATTTTGGGAATAGCAACGGATCCTGAACTAGTATGGGAGTATGATCGGACACTAACTGCTGAGAGAAAAGAGCCTTGTTACTTAGGAAAGTAGACAGCCAATCTTGATCAAGTTTTTTCCTGGTATGATTAAGACCTTGTTGTCAATTGCTCCAGGTGAAAAACTCTCTTGCTGCAGTGAGATCAGTAACTCCTATAAACGATAAGATAAAATTTTTATATGCACGTATGCATTTCAATATTCATATGTGGCATAGAAAAACTGAATGAACTTAAAAAAACTTATAAGGCTAATTGTAAGCATATAAAAATATGTAAATGATAAGAAGAAAGGAATGTAAATAAACCAAAGTACGTTTTAATTTTTAATGTTTAAATGAAACTAAAAAAATTGAATGATTGATAGCATTAATAAAAAATGTTTAAATGTTTATAAAATATTAAAAAACTTAAATATTTATAAAACGCTAAAAAATTTACATATTTGGAAAATATCTAAATCTTAAATTTCTAATTGAGTCTCAAAACTAAATCTAGAGATCTACATCGACTTTTATATGATATGAATCTGCTAAGAAAGTATATGCATGTATATAAAAACAAAATATAATAAAAAAAATAAATTTCCAATAAATTTAAAAGATTTTATAAATGTAATTTTTTTTAAAATATTGTTAAATACTATATTTTTTTGTAAAAATATTAAAGGTTAAAACTTAAGGTTTATTTGTTATTATTTCTATTTTTACTTTTATTTTTAAACAAGTAAATTAATGAAAAAAATATTTGTTTTACTTTTATTTATAAATACAACTTATAAATTTACACAAATATAAATAGAAAAGTATAAATTAAAAGTCTTAATTCTTTATATTTAATAAACAGTTTTATAAACAGTTTTTTCATTAAATAATAGATATAATCTATTAATTGATATATATGTTTTAAGGTATATGAGAGTGTTTTTATTTAAGAATTTATATTCATTTTGTATTTGATTATAATTAATAAATTAAATTTTAATAATAAAATTCAATTAAATATTTTTTATTTTGGGTTTTTTGTTACAAAAATCAATTAAACTAATTTTTAAAACTAAAAATATAAACTAAAAATATGAAAGATAAATTAAAATTTTTTAATAAAAAATAAAAGTAATATCAAATTATCCTATTTTATATTTATTCAATAGTGGCATAAGATTTAGTTAGAAGTGGAAATCTACGTATAATTTAAAATGGTAGTTTACAAGTGAACTAACATATGGAGAGGAAATATGAAAGATGCTCCGCCTTTGGTAAGAGCATGATGGTACGTTTGGTTTGCAGAATGGAATAGAGGGGGAATGGAATATCTATTCTGTAGGAATGGAATAGATGAGGAATAGAATGGAATAGGTATTACTTTGTTTGGTTTATTACTTAAGAATAGCTATACCAGTGTTTGGTTTAAAAATATAAACTTGGAATGACAAATGAATAACAAATAAAAAGACTAAAATATCCTTACCCTTATAATAATAATAATAATATTATTATTATTATAGAAATTATATTAAATTTAATTATTATTTTTTCTTCTTCTTCCTAATTTTAATATTATTAAT
>JAOXYD010000008.1:12965198-12978558 GCA_028565735.1 Pinacopodium congolense | reverse complement strand
AAAAAAGTAAAAAAAGGTTAGAAGAGTAGAGTTGAACTAAAAAATTAAAAAAAAAGTGAAGAGGAGTAAGTTGGGCTAGGTTAGGTTGAAACGAGTCAGACCACAGGTTAAACCGGGTTAAACCGATTAAATCAACTGATTAAACCGGTTAAATCGACCGGTCGAACCCTTAACCCTACGATTTTTAAAACTGACGGTTTTTAAAAGTAATCGAACCGATAAACCGATCGATTTTGAGTTAACCCGATCAAATCGACCAGTCCGGTCCGATTTTTAAAACCATGGCATTAACTACTATTCCTGAAGAAAATACGTTGTTTGTACCGATGTTGTTTCTACTAGGAATGGAGCTTTCCCTCAAACATTTCTCATCTAAGTGGATTTTGAAACAGGAAATCTTCTTTTTTGTTTGGATTTCCACTTAATTTACCTGAAAGATCACATGAAACCACATATTTATTAAATAGTGGACATCACTGTAAAGATGCTTGGTCTAAGTCTTCAACTTCAAAGTCATTTATTATGTTTAAACAACTGACTCCAATAGGATTTTAAACCAAGGGACCAAAACAGAGAACTTGCAGAGATAGGGATGACAATAGAATGAAAGATTCAATTTGGGGAGAAACAAGAAAGAAGAAAATTTACACACTAGCAATATTGGCTATACCTTTCCAAATGAGACATTATCTCTCAAAGCATTCAGTGTAGTTACACCATATGAAACCAAACCTCCGACACAAGTAGGATCAACCTCAGCAAACACTCTTACTGTCAAAGCAGTCTCAGTGCGTACCTGCCCACAAGAATTTTGCATTCATGTTAAACTACAAAAAAAGGTACACAGCAACAAATCAAAAAGATGTAACTGTGTAACAAACTGCACTATTATTCTATGGTTTAAATTTGACTCATATGTTTGGCAAAAATAAAATTCAGAATAGATCTGGCAGTGCTTTTAATAGATGAGTGGTCAGCCAATGAAGCCTAGTATGGAATTTTCATTTAGGGAGATCAACTAATGCAGGAGCATGTTTCCAGTTAATAATTTAGGTTCGATTTCCTTCTCAATAAGAAATTAACTATTTTCTTATTAGTTATAGGAATTTGCATACAATTTGTTTTACCTATTTTGGGTAGGCTTTCTGATGAGATTAGTGTAAATAGGGATTTTGCAAGAGAAGTACAGCGGCCTCTGCATTCAGATTTTTATTAAAGGAGGTTTTTGTTAGAAATCCTAATTGTTCCAACCACAGTCACCCTAATTCTAGACCTACTTTGTTGAAAGACAACCTAACCCTTTCTGGTATCAGAGCTACCCTAGACGCCTTCAAAACTGCACGGAGTTTTCATAAGAAAGGGAAGTCAACTAGTCCAAATAGAACTGCTTAACCACACTGGAGACATCCCATTTGAAAGGGAAGAACTTGCACTTGCTTGACAATCTTTTAAAGAGGCTCTGGGTGATGCAAATGTTACTTTCCTCGATGGCAAAGCAAATGTTAATGCACTTGACATGTAAGCTCATAATCTTCAGTACAAAGACACAACTATTTCATCACTCAGTGGAACATGGCATTCATGTGGAACTACAGCATTATTTAATTTGGCCAGACTACCTGAGCAGTTGCACAAGACACAAGTAGCAATCATTCTTTACTGTCTTATAATGCACAAGTTCCCAGACCATGTGGAAACTTATCTAGGCTTGCTGCCACTGTGAAGGCTCAAAACAATCTTCCCTAATGCATTATTTACATCCGATGACTCAGATCTGAAAAATAATGACTGGGTTAAAGCCAAAGAAACCTTCCGCACTGCTAGTGAAGCAACTGATGGAAATCATTTTTATGCAACTCTGATGTGGACGAGTCCTAAAAATCAGTATTGATATTTAGGAAGAGTTATTACTTCAAAGTTTTGTTAGGAAAACAAATTAGAAAAGATCTTATCTTATTTAGGTTTTTAATATCTCTACCATTGTAAGCCTATTTAAAGATATATCTCTATTGAATAAAGCAAGCAACAAATATTGTCAGAAAACCTAAAGAGGGTCTATTGAAGACGACTCTAATATTGTCAGAAAACCTAAAGAGGGGTCTGTTGAGCATTTTTATCCAGATGCTTCATAATTGGATTAACTTAGCACATGTTTATTTTGCTTGAGGCTGTTTCACATTAGCAATGGACATGAATTGCGATTATTTGCAGAAGTTCTACCATAATACAGATTCTTGCCTTGAGAAACACCATTTGGATTGCAAAAGAGGAACTAAAACGAATAATCCCAATATGTATGCGGAGGATGTCAAAGTAAACTTGTTGAAGTTGACTTCTTTTCAAATCCGATGAGGTTGATGCAAGCTCATACTTCAATTAATAATTCATAATAGAATATGTGGCACAAAATCGATTTTAAAAATTTCTCAAATAAAAAAATTTTGTATGAACAGTTATAGAATTTTTAATAGTTAGAAGTTGCAAAGGAAAGAGTTTATAAGAGATCACTAATTTTTATGGTGGAATAAATATTTTAGATACAATTCAACACTGATTAACCGTACATGTCCAAGGAGAAAAGAAATGAAAAGTTATTATCATGTAAAGCAATATCATTGATAATAATCATTCAGCATAATTCCATGTAAACATATAAAAATAAAGATAAAAGTTAGTACAATACAATTTAATTAATAATGGAAGTCATAGCATTTAACTAATTTTAAAGCTTAAATATTCTCTAGTCATAACATTTAACTAATTTTAAAGCTTTAACATTCTTTGGTACTTTAGAATATTCTTTTAGGTATTTGAGAAAGGTTAATTTTTCTACCAATCTTATTTATTACAACTAATTAAATTCTTAAGAGTTCTATAGGATTTATCAATATTAAATTTTAATTTTAGTAGTAGCGTGAATTGTGGAAGCGAGACAACTTTATACAATGACAATTACTCAAAAAAAATTTAAAAAGAGTTTTACAATTTTAAATTTAATGAAATCTCCACCTTAAGTTTTTAATATGTAATCTTAAGGGTTAATATTATGGGTAGTCCCTGTGGTTTTTCAAACTATCAATTTAGTCCTTATGGTTTAAAAACTATCATTTTAGTCCCTAAATTTTCTTTTTTTTTCAATCATTAGTCCTTTATCAAATTTTGCTTATGTGGACCAATAAATTTTTGACATGTGTCTATGCCACATTAGTAAAATCTGATAAAGGACTAATGATTGAAAAAAAAAAGAAAGTTTAGGGACTAAAATGATAGTTTTCAAACCATAAGGACTAAATTGATAGTTTGAAAAATTACAGGGACTACCCATGATATTAACCCTAATCTTAATAATAATATGGATTGCGAAAACTATTTAATCTTTTAACTATAATGACAACTACTCATTTTGATTTTTAATTTTAAAGAAATCCCTTAGCTTAATTTTTATGTGGGTTTTTAATTATTGTTCCATCCAATATTATGTTTTCTTAATTATTATATCGTATTTCTTTTTATTAAGTTCCCAAACTTTGGTAAAATAACTCCACTCTGTATATTCAATTCATATTTATAGATAGATGTTTTCTTATTTAATTAGTGTTTATAAGCTCTCTTTTCAAGAAGACATTACTTTTTTTTCTTATTATCAATGGAGATTCTTCTAAGACATGTTTTTCCTATTTAAGTAGGGTTTCTAATAAGACCACTATCGCAATAAGGGTTCTATGTTGAAATACAGCAGCCTTCATATTCAGATTTTTAGTAAATGAGGTCTTTGTTATAAATTCTAATTATCCAGTGACAATCACCTTTCTAGCCTGTTTTTTTGAACTGTACTGCCATGACCCATTTCCCTAAGTAATTAATCTATGATGTAACTGGAGACATTAAGGAGACGAAAATAGCACCATTCACATACAACTAGAAGAGATAGGTCAGAAGTCAATGAACAACCAAAAATAAGTGTAAATGCAACCTAGAACCACAAAAGTCAAAACTCTCATTCAAAATTAGCTTGAAGCAGGAACTATAGCATGTCATTACCATTGACATCACTATCCATATTATTGTTGACTGTTCACATTACTCTTCATGTTCATGGTAGTAAATTTATTATTTTTAGGCATTTTCTTGTCTTTACACTTTTATTGGGAAGTTATTTTAGATGGTAAGATTAGTTTTACCTAAAAGCTTGAGATTAACATTTGAAATGGGTGTGGACCCGTAAATTTATGGATTAGGGTTCTCAAATTAGTTTACAATGTTAGTGGCCAATGATAGTTCTTCCTTGCTTTCTGGTCAAAAGACCAATGGCTAATTTGTTTTTTCATTTCTCTCATCTATCTCTACTTGAACCAAGTTGACTAGTGACAATCTACTTGCTTATAGCTCCAAAATCAATTCTGCCCCTTTCCCACCAAAGTAACCATGACAGACAATGAGCAGAAGACTTCAGTGCTTAGTAATTTAGTCAGCCTTCCACATTTTCATCCCACTGGGATAAAATTACAGACAAGAAGAGCCAAGATAAAAATAGGCACAATATTAGAAACCAACAGGGAGTAATGTAGAACATAAACAAGCTCTGTATTACATTTATATGAGCAATGCCAATTGACCATACCAAACAATCAATAATCATAAATACTTCAGAAATTCGTAAGTAAAAAAATTGATAAGGACAGTGAAACTAACTAGGGGATGAATAAATAAGAACTCTTTTTCACAATATCGAAACACAAATGCATCAGTTATTCAGTGCAATGTTTTCAAGCAACAAATATGTTCAAAAATTGCAGAGTCCAACAAGAAGTCTTAAAATTTGATTTGGGTACCAATTAGACAATCAAATATATTTAACATCTAACTAAAATTATGAAATACTTACCAGGTGTGATGCATGAGATATTGCAACATCGACAGTTTTATCAAAGATTTCGCGAAGTTCTGATGGAACCTGAAAATGGACAAGAAAATCTTCAAGCAGTATGCAGCCAAAGATGCACATATAAGCAAGCAGGAAAACCAAGGGACCACCTTATAAAGAATTTTTGCTGAACTTTAAAGTAATCAGAGATAACTCATCCCTGATCCAGCCTATGTGTTGCGTATTATCAATTAGATTTGTTGCATGCACCAGATATGTTTCTGATATAACATTTTCTTAAAATAGAAGAATTGAAGATAAATAGGCATGTCAAACAACATGGTGAAATCAGTACTTCTGTATATTAGACACACTGAAGGTTACGGACCATATTAGCACATTTGATACTACAGTAGGTTTTGTTTCCCTATCTCAATCAGAAGAAAAGAGACAGTTCAGACTGCTGTCCAACTTAAATGTTTTAGAAAGAGCATATCACTTATCGAATTAGAATTAAATGAACATAACCCCTTACCTCACCCAATGTTTTCAATGTATAAGACAAGGTACGAAGAGCAGCAATTTTCACTGAAGGACCAACATTAGCAGATTCAAGCTGCAAGTTTCCACAAGAGAAGAGTCAAGACAAGAATCAACATTGAAAAGAGAGCCTGTGTATTACTATAGGAAACCTGCTTTCCTAGGAAAACTGAAAAGCCCCTTTGAGTAGGTTCAGTCATCTGATCAGTCACGCCAACCCGCAAAATATACAATACACATGCCTTCAAGAGATCAAAGAGAAAAATATTAGTTTCTACATTTTGGATATCACATTAATGCATCCATAACGCACATCAATACAGGACAAAAGTTTAATGTTTCATAATTTCATTCAGGACTAGTAACACAAGGAGATATAGCATTTATGATGAATCATGACTCATGAATCATGATATGCTCTTCCTCATTAAAACAACTACCATTCTCCGCTTTAACCATAACATAGCACAGATTTTGTATAAATTATGCAAATTAGTTTCTTTAGCATCACATTCAATGATATTATCATTCAAAAGAAATTCCATATACTAAATTCTCACTTTCTAAGTCAAGATTTGCCTATCAAACTAGCATTGTTATTCTTTTCTTCCATATATATTAGGAAACAATTATTCTACAGCAAAGTGCTAATATATATGCCAAACTCATGATTGCCTGCTGAAGATGCAAATTTGAGAACAAATGAGCAGTTATAAACAGTGGTAAGCCATTTTATCTCTGGTTTTCTTCCATCTAATTTGTGTACTGCTTTGCTTTCTATGGCCATATAATAACAAGAACCGCAGCTCTATGTGAAACAAACAACTACCAAATAAGAATGTAGAAAAATACAGTACAACTTTAGAAGAGTACCAGTGCGTGGGTATCGACATGAGGATCTGTGCTAACCATTTCCATAACTAGCAGAGCATAGTTTTGAAGCTCAGTATCTGGAACCAGATACTTTAAACGAATTGCCTGAAAGATGAAACTCAAGGAACAAACAACAAAATCAGATGTCAAATAACAAATATATGCAAAATATTGCACTCCAAACCAAGCTAAATGGTAAAGAAATGGGAAAAACATATAATTATGTACCCATGATCATAGAAAAATCTTAATGAAAACGCAAGTCTCGTAAAATATAAAGGTGCCACCATTGTTAGTAGAACACCCACCATTTGCACACATATTCTCAAGTGAATCACCGATAACTTAGAATTTTGATAATAAATTTACAAATGGACTAAAAAGAAACCTTTCAACAGTTTTAAGAGAAACAGCAAACAAAGAAATCATCCATAGAATCAACAAGAAGAGAAAGAAGGCTCAAAAATGAAGCAAACAACCCCCCTTCTTTTTACCTGTAAAAAAGAGACCCACGATAGCGTAATGCCGATCCGAAGTTCCTTCACCCAAGGTCCACTTGCTGCAATTTCAACCACTGATGAGTACTAAAGAAATATCAATAAGCAAGTATGATATATCCTTTATTTAGCTTCTGATTTAGTAAATAGCAAACTACTGATAATGCAAAAAACACAACCCTTGTTGCAATACGAAAGAACAATGTAATAAAATAAACCTATACCAGAATGAAAAAGAAAGCACACAAAAAACAATTGTGCATTCTCTTCCGATGGGAAAAAGGACTTGTTAGAATTGAAAGATGCCCACAAGCATGAGGTCAGACAGGTCAAATCCTCAAAATATATATATATATATGTGTTATAGAACTTCAAAATTTTGACAAAACATTGCCCTACAAGCGCTCAGATCAGGCATAATATTTATAATCTCCCCCTCCCAGCCACAAAGAAAAGGTAAAGCATTAAAGTGTACAAGGAAAAAGAACTTAATCTGAAAATAACTGTGTAAATTAGTAATGATGATAATTGAAAATTTTGGCATTTTTTATGAGCCAGAAACGCCTAAAAAGAGCAAGAAATTAGCATCCCATTGAAGCCTCTCAATCTTAGCTTCAAAGTGAATGGAAGTAGTACATGCATTCCCACTGGAACAAAGAGGGTATACAGAACAATTATGGAATAGGTCAAATCAATACCTCTGGCGAAGGGTATTGCTAAATGCCTTTGCAAACCACCTTCTAATTTCTTTGTTGGAGTGGATGAACCTTTTCCCCGGGGCTGAACCTGGCGAGATAAAGTCGGCTAGTAAATAAATAAGTAATAACACAAAAGAAAAACAAATAGAGAACCATCTTCTCAAGACATAGAAAGCAAGAAATGTAGACAGTAGTACAGTTTATATACCTGTGCCTCTGGATTCATTCCTAAAGCAAGCAATGAACCTAAAGCATCAGCAAAAGCATCCCGAACAGATGATACTGGATCCTCAAGGGCCTGAAGTTCAGCAGTATCATGGATAGAGGTAGAGACACCACATCAGCTTCTCAAATATTCAAAGCCTACCTTAGTAAAAGAGTAAAAAGGACAAAAAACTAAGAAACACCTGCCTTAACACAATAAGATGCTAAATTATCAAGTTCTCCAGCTCCTAGGTTTGGGCCACCAATTATAGCAAATGCCTTCAGACAACGTGCTGCAGCTATTCTAACAACAAATGATTTATCCCCAACAGCAAAACGTGTTACAATACGGTAGGCCTCAGTATATGCTGAAGAAGCACCGTTGCCACCAGAGCCTTCCAAAGCTTTTTGAAGCATGAATAGAGCCTCTTGTCTCACAAATTCCTGGAATTTCATTAAAAGAAAAGGTAGCAAAGCACGAAATTCTAGGTGGTGCAAAAACTGAACAATCAAAAAGATAAAATCTTTATGCAAACAGGAGCAAGTTTCAAGCCAAGAATATGAGCATCAAGTATGATTGGAAGTTTAATTATATAAAACCCAAAGTTCTCACATTCCACAACATAACCCAAAACAAAGTAAAAATGTATACATGTTCCAGCCAATTCCTTAGCAGTAGAAGGATATTAATAATAGCAGTAAAATACCAACATTCAAATAGTCATTAACATTGACATTATCAATCCTAATCACAATAAGTATCCACAATATTACAAATTGTATTAGATGTACCTCTTGAAACTTCATGAGCTTTGTTACAATATTTGCTGTTTCAAGCAAACCTGAAGTGATTCTTCTACCAAAATATCGATATAGCTCTCCAAGACATTGTGCAACACCTATAAGAATTGATTATGTGAGAAGTATTACACAGACATGCAGCAAACAACCAACCAGGGTAAATAATGGGACTGTTGTTAACGTAGCAAACATACCTTTGTTACACTATACTGTATTTTCACTTTCTTTATTTGGAACAGTCACAAAAACACTTATCTGACACCTCTCTCTAATGCAAGGGGAACATAGAGAGGTACCATATCAAATACAGCAAAGCCTATAACTAACTCAGGATAAATAATGTTCAAGGACAATACATACTCTTTTTTTTAATCAATTGTGAACAATCTGAAATGAAGATTTTAGCAGTGAAAAGAAATATCTAGAAAAGGCATGACAATTACTAGTTCTTAACCACAACTAAATAACCAAGACAACATAAATTTAACAACAAGAATAAATTTAAGTTGAAACTGTGATGCAATGTCAATAACAACATCCAAAATGAAGCCCAACTAAGATGTCTTTACAGAATTGGCCAGTTTCCCTATTTCAAATAAACTGCCATGCAATGGAAAACTCTTACTGTTTCCCACAGCCAGTATGATTCTCACGAGTATGAAGTATCCAAACTTCTTTATGCTAAACGAAGAGCTACATTCAAGGTCAATTGTTCAGATCTTAGCAAAATCAGGTTCCATATAGAAATCATAGACAAAATTTGCTGCCTAGGTTTAGAGATTGTCATCAGAAGTATATCTAAAACAACACACAAATCAACACAGTTTTTTTGAAACATATAGGTCAATCATCACCACATAGAAAAGTGAGGCATCACCGCTGTCAAAACTAGCCCCTAACTTAACTTACTTAACCCACACTTAAAGCTTCTGTTTGCCTGTTAACATATCACGTATAAAATAATCCCTTAAACAGCCAATGGAGGATTCATTTGCAGTAATTCTCGCTGCATATTTCAGCATACAAGTCCTGTTTGATGTTTGTAACGTAAATTGCCTCGTTGAGACAACAAAACTCAAGTCTTAGAAAAATCTTCAATAGAGACGCTACATTCTTTCCCAGTTCAAATGCAACTAGGAATACAAAATAAAAAGGTGAAAAGCATAACAAGCGGCAAATTAAACTTTTGTTTGGGGTGGGGGGTGGAGTGGAGCGTATTAACTAACCGGCAACTCTCTGAGGCTCACTCTTCTTTCCATCGGAGAGAAAACCTTGAAGACTGCTGGCTCTCGAATATATTGAAATGGTATCCCCTTTTGATATGATCTTCGTCATGGCCACAGACGCCAAATGGCGAACAGGTCTTCGAGCACCAAGAACAAGCAACGAGTACAACGCATCCTCGCATTTTCTTTGCCACAGCAAAATAGAATCCTGAAACCGACTATTTCCACGTCAAACACAGAACAACACCGAAGGAAACATGGAAAAGATAACGGCATCGTGTTGGAGAAGAATAGAACAAAAGAGACCTTGGGCTCCTCGTCGATAGCAGCTATGAGATCGGAGAGGAGATCGAAGCAGAGAAGGGGATCGGGGGACTGCTGAGACGAGGAAGCGACAATGGACTCAAGTTGCGCCACCAGGACGCCGAATCGCGAGAGAGGTACGTTCTCTCTCACGTAGTTCTTCGTCATTAACAAAAGAGGACTAGAAACAGAGCTCCAAATGGAAGTTATCGATCGGTTTTCCACTTGAGTACTAAGAAGAATCTCTTAGCTTCCCCTGCTGTTTCTTTTTCATCTTCTAATCGAACTAGAATATGATGCAGTATGCACTGGGGCTTGCTGGGTCGGTGAGTGGATCGGACTTAAGACCTACCTTCTAAATGGCCTATGGGCCATTGTTTTCCTACCATGTAGTTACTTACCTAGCAAGTTGTTGGGCTCGAAAGTTTCATTGATGCTGCATCTCTACGTGAAGGCCTTGCACTTCTTGACCGAGGCAAACATGTCTAAATCGAAATGAGGTAAAAGGTTTATTTTTTTCAAAAATTAAATAAATTCAATTAATGTGGATTGATATAAAAGCAGTAAAACAATTATCAGGGCTCTAAGCTAGGATTACAAGACAGAGCACGATGGACAAACAAGGACTTGAGGACATAAGAGAACCCCTTCCCAAGTTATCTTCTTCCTTGTCGTATGATCCATAATAATCCTAGAAGTACTCCCTGACTTCATATTCCATCGTCATCCCTCAATCACCAATTGATAAGCAATGATTTGGAGCAAGTTAGGCATGAAAGGCGGGCATGGATCACTTCATGCACCCATGCGAAAGTTTGCCTAGTGTAATTCACCTTTGATCTTCTATTTTTGCCATGTTTGATGAGATTGCACTAGTGCCAAATTGCATACACCACATAACTAAAACCAATCTTGTAAACTTTGTAGTCCTTTGCTCAAAGGTTTTGTGCCTGTGCTGACCAATCTATTAGGAGTATCCAATCTTCCAGTGGCGTGTAATAATTTTAGAAATTCTATAATTCTTTCCACAAATAGGTTTGTGTAGTAGCAGTTGGAGAATAGGTGATCCCTTGTTTTCCTTGCTCCATTGCATAGGCAGCACTCTCCATTGAATTTTGGTGACTCTTTTAATATGTCTAGAGTGGCTAGTTGATTAAGGATGGATAACTATAAGATGAATGAAGCCTTTGGTAAATTTAAGTTAAACCACGCCAGTTTCTACCATTTGATAGGAGGGCTAGGCACTACAAAAAAGCTGCCTACAAGATTTAGTCGTGAAGTTTCCAGATTGATGTAGAGACCAAATAATATTATCCTTTATATTCTGATTAGTCGAAAAGCCTGGTAGAAACCGATTCATTTGGGAGGCATTCCGTGTGGTGGCAATCCAATGTCTACCTTTCACTAACACAGCAACTCAAGCATTAGTAGGATATAACCGTCTAAGATTTCCAAAGTGTGGAAGAAGGTGAAGGGGGTCATGTAGTGGATCAATTGTCAAACCACAATGAGATTTCCAAACCATTACCTACTCGATGGTGCAGCGCAAAGTTGAGCTTCATTCTTACTTTAAAAAGCTGAGTCATGGACCATGTAGCATTCATGTTTGCTTTTAGCTCCAACAAATGTTGACTTTTTAATACATAGGTATGCATCCACTAAATCCAAATATTTTGTTTATCCACAAGCAATCTCCAAATTCCTTTTGCAAGACAAACTTTTACCCTGATAAATGTCATATCAATTCCCATCCCTCCCTCCTACTTAAGGCTACATAAGTCTTTCGAGCATACTTTAGCAATTGACATCTTAGAGGTGTTACCAATCTACAAGAAATCCCTCATATAGTTTTCAATCTCCTTGAGCAGATTTTTTGGAAGAATCAAATAAGATCTCCAATGCATCTGCATGATGTTCAAGGTGGATATGATCAATTGCAACCAATTAGCAAAGGACAATGTCTTCATACACTAGCAGCTAATTTGCCTTTGGAGCTTATACAACATAAACATATAATCGATATACTTCAACTTGGTGGAGATAATAGGGAATCCTAAATATAGGGAAGGTAATACCTGAATTTTTAGGCCCATAGCTCGAGAGAAAAGTGGGCTCATTCCACTCGTTGAATCAAAAACTATCAAGAAGCTATTCTGGTTATTGATCCGCAAGCCAGACATCATGCTGAACTTATCCAAGGAGTCCATTAGTAGTCTGACAGATTCAACATGTGCTCTATAAAATTAAAGCAAATTATCTGTACAAAGCAAGTTAAGAGTGATAATTTCTGACATTTGTTATGGTATTGAAACTAATGCCTATCCTGAATATTATAGTGGATCATTTTCATTAGGACTGCTATGCACATGATGAAGAGGTAAGGGAATAAGGGATCCCCTTACCTCAATCCCTTCTTTACGCAAAAGTAATAAGTTGGCTCTCTATTAATAAGTATATTATATGATGTTGTAGTGACACATTCCATCAGCCATCATACATATTGCTCAGGGAACTTAGATACTTGTAACAATTCCTCCAAGAAACTCTAGTCTATTGAATCACATGCTTCGTATAGATCAACTTTTAATGCACAGTTCTTAGTAACACGAAGCCTTTTGTAATCCTTAAACAACTCCTGCATAAGGAGAATGTTATCGCTGATGTTCCTACCTCTAATGAATGTTGGTTGGGACGAATGTACGAGGGTGCTTTGATTGCGATCGGTCATATACAAATTTAGCTTAAATAAATATATCTTTTATCATATAAATTCAAATTTAATTCGAGACCAACTTTTCGGCAAGTGCACCAGTCGCAACAAGTAATATAGTGACGTATATTTAAGACTCCAAATATCGGTCCCACAAGGAAATGTATATGTGATTGTAAGTACTAAGTCAATTAGATTACAATTATTTAGAGAATAAAGGTTGGTTTATAAATTAAGAAATTCAAATAAAATTACAAGACTAATCTAAAAAACCTAGAAAACTTCCAATCAATTGTAAAAAGGCTACAAATTGCTTTTCCTAAATTACTCAGTTAATGCTTTGGTGCTTGATGATTTAATTAATGGATTGGTAATGCTTAATCTAGGGTATCTTCACTAAATCAAGATAGTACTATGTTTAAGATATTGACTTATCTCTATTGGTCCTATCATAAAGTTTAGTTATACTTCAGAATTAGGTAATAGGCTTAAAGCCTAGGAAATCTAATCATAAATTTCCTTAATTCAAGATTAGCACCCTCATGATTAACCAAATCCTTAGTTATTTCACTAATTTAAACCACATTGTTTATTAATTTTTGTAATAACCTAGTTATAGATTATTGGATTCTAGATTATCTGAT
>JAOXYD010000008.1:12953842-12965098 GCA_028565735.1 Pinacopodium congolense | reverse complement strand
TCTTTGCATTGTATTTGTACACTGTTCTTACTTCTTAAACCCAGTGTTTTATGTCTCTCCCCCTCTTCCTCTCTTTTACTATCTTGCTACTTTTTTGTCTTCTGGAATATGCGAAACTATGTATTGCGACATCTTTCCATTTGTTACTACCAGCTTTTATATGTCTTTGCATTGTATTTGTACACTGTTCTTACTTCTTAAACCCAGTGTTTTATGTCTCTCCCCCTCTTCCTCTCTTTTGACATCTAGATTTTCCTTATTGATGCATAGCGACTTTAGGTATGTATTATTTCATGCTCTTTGAACATTGATTCTTTTGAGAAAGTGATACTGCACTTAAACAATTTTGACTTTGGATAGTGGGATCGTAGGCGACATTGGTGCAGTGATGGTGGGATGATGCAGTGCATTTAGATCGTGCGGCTGTTTGCTAGTTTCGAATTTAGAATTATGAGTGTCTATTGAACATAATTCCAATTCTAGATGTGGATTTAGTTCTGTAGAGAATGTTAATGAAAAGGAAATTGCTTCACTATTTGTTCATTTCTCCTTAATGGTTTCAGCAAATTCAAAGCCCCACAGCAATTATGATTGCAAGGACAGCTGTCGCTCAAGATGATGTAAGTGGAGATGGTACTACTTCTACTGTTATCTTTATTGGGGAACTGATGAAGCAATCTGAAAGATACATTGATGAAGGTTAGGACATGCGCTTTCCTCTGAAACTATTTTGAGATGTAGTTGGTACTCAATTAGTCATTTTGCGTGGACAAGAATTTGTTTTCCACTTGCTCATCTGCCTCTATTTACCTGCTTTTTTTGTTGTTGATATTTTTGTGAACATTGATTAGAAAATAGGTTGCTATAAAATGTTGGATGATGTGCCCTTGTTGTAGGCGCGTGCTTAACATCTTCTCAGATTAATATCTTAATGACCTACTATCAATTGACTTTTAGGGCTGTGGCAACTTCTTTTAGAACTATGATTACAAATTCAGAATAAACAATAAGGCATGTTTTACATGCAGTTGCCATTTCTTTTGCTTATTGAGAGTATGTTATAACAGCTTTCTTATTATTCTTCTATGACATTTTTGCCAAGCTGAAGGGCATCATTCCAGTTGTACCTTTTCATTCTGAATAAAGCAAGAGGACAATTTATTTCATCAATGGTAACCTCTATTTATGAGGTGTTTCTTATTGTTCAGGAATGCATCCACGTGTTTTAGTTGATGGTTTTGAGATTGCTAAAAGGGCCACCCTCCAGTTTCTTGAGCAATTTAAAACTCCTGTGGTAATGGGTGATGAACCTGACAAAGAGATTCTAAAAATGGTGGCAAGAACAACGCTAAGAACAAAGGTGACTTTTGAAAAAAAAATATATAGAGATTTGCTTCACATCTTACATTGATAGGAATTTATGCTGACAACTTCCCTTGTACAGCTTTATGAAGCTTTGGCAGATCAGTTGACTGATATTGTTGTCAATGCGGTGAGTTAACCAAATGCTGTTGAGGCTCCTAAGGATGTGGATAAAGAGGCAAACTTAGATTTTGAGGCACCTAGTTTTTCTAGTTAAACGTGATTAATACTTTTTAATAATCTATGCAGGTGCTGTGTATAAGGAGGCCTGCAGAAGCAATTGATCTCTTTATGGTAGAGATTATGCACATGCGCCACAAATTTGATGTTGATACACGACTGGTAATTTTGTTATGATGCAGCTAGCCTTCATGCTTTCTTTGTGTTATGCTGGCTAATTAGATGGTATTATGTAACTTATGCCCAAAGCGCTCAAAGTTTAATAGTTGCCTTTAGCATATGAATCATAATTGAATCAGTTGGGTTATTATAACTTGATTTTAAACGGTAGGGTAGGGGGCTGGTTAGTCAGGTAATAGCAGATGCTAGACCTTTTATTTCTTGCATGTCCTACATTCTCCATCATTATTGGCAGTATTCATGGTATGAAAAACATTTATTTGTCCTATCTAATTTGTAAAATTAATCACGTTTAACCTTGCTCTTTATGGAAGGCCTGGGAATTACTAAAAGCTAGTTTTATTTGAAAAATACAAAAAAAAATTGTGAATGTCAATTTCTCTCACATTTTATGTTGTTTAAAGAACTAGAGTTGGCATTCTTAAATGGAAATATTAAGACTGTAGTTCCTATTTATCAACTGAAGGCTTTCAGTCATGTAGCAATTCGTGCATATACAAGTGATGTCACCCATTGGTGATCTTCTAACAAGTTATTGATTTGTATTCGAACAGAGCTATATACTTGGTTGCGTGTAGAAACTGAACACCAGTTTGTTTACTCAATTCAATGATGTTCTTTCCCAGGTTGAAGGTCTTGTACTTGACCATGGTTCTAGGCATCCTGATATGAAACGTCGAGCAGAGAACTGCTACATCTTGACATGCAATGTGTCTTTGGAATATGAGAAAAGGTATGTCTTTTGATATTTGGTATATGCCAAAACTTGGGATGGGAAAGACCACTTGCATCTGGATAGGATTTCCTGGGACTTTAGTACTAATATTGCAAATTGCAGTGAAATTAATGCAGGATTCTTTTACTCTAATGCGGAGCAGAGGGAGGCGATGGTTGCAGCTGAAAGAAGACAAGTGGATGAAAGAGTTAAGAAGATCATTGAACTAAAGAATCAGGTTGAGCTGCTTGAACACTACATTTTATGATGATGATATGACATACACATATGGCGGTTTTCTAAACCTTGCCTGTATGCAGGTTTGTTCTGGTGATGACAAGAGCTTTGTTGTCATAAACCACATGGGTATTGATCCCCCATCATTGGACCTTCTTGTGCGAGCAGGGGTAAGTCCCTTGCTCCTATTATACAGAAGTGGCTCATGCATTTGTACTTACTCATTGAGGTGCATATTTTATATGGCATTGCCAATGTTGTCTGCTTTTCGTGGAAACTTTCTTCACTTCATTTCCTTTTATATTGTGATACAACTTATGCCTAGTAGTAATCATTTATTTCTGAATCACAATCTACAACTTGCTTCAATTTTTTGATATGTTTTGCAGCTGCTAACTCTTTATCTTTGTTAGATAATTGCTCTTCGTAGAGCAAAGAAGAGAAACATGGAACGCTTGATTTTGGCTTGTGGAGGAGAGGCTGTGAATTCTGTTGATGATTTATCTCCTGACTGCCTTGGGTGGGCTGGACGAGTTTATGAGCATGTCCTTGGTGAGGAGAAATATACATTTGTTGAAAATGTGAAGAATCCTCATTCCTGTACAATCTTGATAAAAGGTAATGAAACACTACGTCACTCACTTAATTGGACATGAATGATCTCCTTCTTTTATTTCTATTATCATTTGATATATGCAACTCTTCTTATTTACTTCTATAATCTTGCAGGACCAAATGACCATACGATTGCTCAAATAAAGGATGCTGTTCGAGATGGCCTGAGAGCAGTTAAAAATACTATTGAAGATGAAGCTGTTGTACTTGTAAGTACTCATTGCAAAATATGTTCTTCAATGACATAATTATTTGCTTAATTGCTTAGTTTAGTTGAAGCAATTGAATACATTTTTCTTGAATGTTAGCTGGGTGTTTTTTCTCAAGGTTACAAATTGGATGATAATTAGGTCCATGTACTTGTTTGTTCTTTTTATTGTAAATTTTCCTTGTTGATTCTTCTTTTCAAACTGTTGGATGGTGAAATCCTTTTTCTTCTTTGGGAATCAGGGTGCAGGAGCTTTTGAATTAGCAGCCAGAAAATACTTAATAAATGAAGTTAAGAAAACAGTTCAAGGGGTAATGTACCACTTTATTTTCCCTTCTGTTGCAAACACGTTTGGTAGCTGATGTTAATGATTCTAATCCCCCCAAATTTGGAGCAGCGTGCCCAGCTTGGTGTTGAAGCTTTTGCCAATGCCCTCCTTGTGGTCCCCAAGACTCTCGCTGAAAACTCTGGGCTTGATACGCAAGATGAAATTATTACTCTTGCGGTATTTTTACTCTACACTGCTTATCCATGCTTGATTGCCGCTAATTTAATTAATAATAGATTTGACAGATTTGGCTGATCTTCCATTTTGGTTCAGGGGGAGCATGACAGGGATAATATTGTTGGAATAAACTTGCAGACAGGAGGGCCTCTTGACCCCCAGATGGAGGGCATATTTGACAACTACTCTGTTAAGCGCCAAATTATAAACTCCGGGTATCTACAAACTCATTGACTGACTCTCACTTGAGGACATGCGCATATCCACAGATACACCCACAAGCACAAAAAATTCAACTATTACTATCATTTAGGCACGGGGTTACTGTCTTAGAAATTGAGTTTTCGAGCTGTTGTAATGGGTGTGTTGCAAGTGGAAAATGCTGCTCCTGAAGTGTACTTGTATGATAGCGTCCTTTCAAGCTTTTGCTTCTGATTAATTCTGCATTTCTGTGTTTTACAGGCCAGTTATTGCATCGCAATTGCTATTGGTGGATGAGGTGATAAGAGCTGGAATAAACATGAGGAAGCCAAATTAGCCTTGCTAGCGTGTGGCTTTGAATTTTTGGTTTTTATCCCGTTTCTTCTTTCAGATTTTGTCAAAAAGTCCTTTTTGTTGCATCATCTGATGGTCATGATTGTGTGTAGTTCTTCGAGAAATCTCCATTTGTGTCATCTTGTGGAGTTTCGACCCTGAATCTACATATTTATTTAATCTGTAGACGCTTTATTTTATGGTATATTAGGTACATTAACATTGTTCAGGTATTTTGCAGTTCCTTTGCAGTAATCGCGTTTTTTCGTGGGAGGGTGTGTTTTGTTGAAGATTCAAGATATTAAGTAGCGATAAAAATATGCCGTTGGATTTACATAATAGTATTCCTAGCAGTTGGGATGTGTTAAACGTCTATTGCCGTGGTATTGACCATTTTAGATAAGTTCATTGCTACCCCAGGCTTTGAGTAGACATCTCAGGCAGCCATTTTAAAGTGGTTCATTTATATTTTTCAAACCTTGCTTTGAAGCTGAAAATAGTAGTATTACATGTGACTTCGCTTCCATGGGAGTATAAAATTGATTGGTGGTGCTTACAATTTGCCAACTAAGTGAATCTATAATTTTAGATTTCTAAGCAATCGGGTAGGATAAAACGGGAAGTTGAATGGATTTGCTCGGTTTCTGCTTGGTTAAATTACTCTCGTGGAAACACTTGACGTTCTTCATGTATCACGTTTTCTCGATCACATTTTAAGAATTCGGTGCATAATAAGCTAAGATAGAAAGCAGAACCTTGAGTTAATAACTATACATGGGTAACGAGAGATGGGGTCAAAAACTAATTCTTCCTACCTCGGCTCTGAATTACGCAACCAAGCAACGAAATAGTTGTTTTCTATATATGAAGGTTAACCTCTACTATCAATAAGATTGTGAACTTCCTCCCTTGTAGAACTAAAAGAATGGTATTTCTTATATGAGCAGTACAAACAAGGAAAACATGTTGGTAACAAAGAAATTGATTGTTTTTAGTGCTTAACATCTGAAACTTTAATAACCCATTTGTGGTTAAACCTAAAAGTTTTAACATCTATTATCCAAAAGATACCGTACCACTCTCATGCTTTTTAAATAGGGTGTCATATGCAATGATTCGAACTCCGTTTTGTACCGGCCGAAAAATATAACGGAATTAATCTGTTTTATATTGAATTTAAATACTAGTCGATATTGATCATATCATCAGTATTATCGTTATCAGATAAAATTAAAAAAATATTTTTTAAAAAAATTTTGTATTTTGACATTTTTTAAACTTAAATTTAAATTAAAAGCTATATAATATAATACTTTTAATCTATTCTACAAATTTTATAAAATTTAAAAATTAATTTATAATTTTAAAAAATTATCCGAAACGGTACTATTATTGACCGGTACTGATACAATACTATTTTAAAAACAAATCCAGTACCAATACCAGTACGATATTCAAAACTTTAGTCATATGTTCACTTTGGTAAAGAAGCTGAAATCGTTTGGGATTTGAGCAACGCTTTTGTCTTGCTTATATTCAACTCTCCCACCTTAATGCCAAAGATTGGCACAACTACTTATTTTGGTCACACAAGAAATCACTTCATTTCTTTAGGTGACTGAATTAACGGATATCCTAACAACCATCATTTTTGCCTTGGTGTGCAGAGCTGCCAACCTGTTCCGCTCTATTTGGGGGTTGATACTGGAATTATTAGTAAATGACTGAGGTTAATTCTGGAGCAACTTGTCTAAAAGACTTTTGAGGACTCCGAAACCTTTGGGAAGAAATACTAGAAGTATATAACTGTTTAGGAACACAATCTTTCAAAAGACATTTAAAGAGGCTAAAGTATTCCAGCTAGATTTACTGTAGTCATCTGTACTTTGTACAGAAAGTGCGACTTCAAGGGTGCAAACCCTGCAACAAACCTGCTCAGCCTACATGCACTGCATTTACAAAGAGCTTCCTCACGCATATGGTGATTTCATGCCTGACTGCAAAATGAGTAAACAGCTTATGAGCTTTAAGCATGCCTCAGAAAAAGGAACAGCAATTATTTTCATAGAGGTGGAAATAGCTACTCTTACCACTAATCAACCAAACAAGATGCTATTCAATTTCAGCAGTGCTAACATCTTTTCTCACAATCTGCACAAGCCAAATCTTAATAGGTAAGGCATCACTTATAATTACCTTGAAACACAACAATCAACTTTAATTTGTTTTATGAACGCCAGGCTTTCCAATACAAAACTGCACTACAAAAAATGTATCTACCAAATATTGATTAAGGTTTCCTAAGCACATGTTCTCATATATACATGTCAGGAATTGGCATCCTCTATTTGGAGATCAATCCTCATAAGTAAATTAATATGGGATCAAAGGGAAGAGGTTGCAGATAAAATATAAAAGAAAAGGATAACCACCAGCAAAACGGAAAATATAACAATTCATCTTCAAATGGTACCTTGGAAATGTGGTGTTTAATTTTTTCCTTAACTGTTCCATCAAGAGCTCTCTCAGCAAGCTCATATGCTAAGGTATTACCTTCAGTGCTGTTAACTTTGACCTTCTGCAAATATCTGCAGACTAAAATGTAAAAATCAGGGGTAAAAAAAAGCAAGCGTCTATTGTGATAGGTTTATAAATAAGAAATACCAGATTACAACAATAACAAACCTTTGCTGGATGAGTGTCTCCAATGCTTGCTTTATGTTTCCAAGTACAGGATGGTTTTGATTGGTTTCATTCAATCCCATCTGCCTTAAGTGACGCCAAAGATCTTCTGCAATAGAGGAGTTAGAGGGGATTATGTTAGAGGAGCTTACAAATGAAGAAAATACAAGAAAACCTTGGCCCTCTTTTTTTTGTGCCCCTCTTGAATAGATAGTCTATATGCACTACGTTAAATGAATCACTATGGTGACAAGAATACAGAAACTTTGGAAGTTATGAGGTTAACAACAATATATCACACAGGTCTAGTTTTAAAAAATGACGTGGTATAAGAGTAGGGCCAGAAAAAATTCTAATATATGATCAGTCCTACAGGATTTCTTATTGTGGAAAATCCAAAGTCATACCTTCAGGAATATTATCCCCGTTAAGGTGCACAATGCTGATTACCGTAAAAGCAAAACCATTCAGATGTGCAGTATTAGCATCCTCTACATACTTCTCATGCACCTCCAGAGGTAATTGACTTACAAGTACATACGACTTAGCATCAGCAGCATCTGGAGAATATATGGAGAATAAATAAAGTTTTTCCAGTTCACATCACAAGAGTATCTCAGCATGTACTTTTCACACACTAGAGTCTACATTCCCTTTGAATATGCAGCATAATCAGATTCTGTGTTTGTGCAAAAGAACTCTGACGATTCATTGCATTGTGAGTCCTACTACGGTTTCTAGTAACTTTAGATCTTTAATTGCAGATAGAATCACACAAACATAAAAAGGAAACTGCAATAGTTATTTTATGTTTATATGGTTCACCATGCAATTCGTGATCATGATGGCAGTTCAAAGATTTTCAGGACTTGGGAAGTTGAAGCTTAAAGGAGCTAGGAATGCTGTAAGAGGCGGAAGTGGCAACAAACAAATATTTACATCACAGCCTAGAAACATGCTTCTTGCAAGTTGTCCCCTCTTATCACGCTCCTCTTAGCACACTTAGGTTGTTGTTCACTCAATCTGGCATAGATGGATTAAGTCGTGAATGGCTCAGTCCTTACATCTCAAAACCAAATAATCGTGTGGCAACCACTCATAGTAGAAAAGAGAACCCATGTAACATAAGGTTTAAGGTTTAAGGTTTAAAAGCTCTGACAGGGAATTGGTTACTTCATGGGTTCTTAAATGAAGGGCAGTAGGTTGTTACTTTGCTGGGAGCAAGCATGACTTTGATTTGCCGATGCAGGGCGAGACCTCTGAAGCTCCCTCATCTCAAAGCCAAATATGGCTGATAGCTTCTCTTTGGCTTCATTAATTATCAAAGCAGGAAGTGAACGCTGGCGATAATTGTTAGTAACAATCTGGGTAAGTTCATCCCTTCTAATTGGACATCCTGAATTCTGGTGTGTTTTAAAAAGCATGTAGCGAATCACTTCTGCAACAAGCTTATCCTTTTCCTTTTAGAACATCATATATAATAGTTAGAAAACAAGAATCTCCACATTATAGATTAAAATCAGAAATACATTAGAAAGAAAAATAGGAGACAAAAAGGTAAAAAAAGGGACATATTACTTCTTTAGAAATACCAAACTGGGAGAAATCTTCCTCAGGACTGGACATACTGCATTTTGGAAACACACATAACATATCAGAAACCAATTTTCAATGTCTACATGAAACAATTTATAATAGCTTTAATAACCGTGACACAATTAAATCATAAATAGGAAAAGAAGAATGAATGGCATCTCTATCAGATTAGTTGCTCCTCCACAACTGGAAAGAGGTTTTTCACTTGTGTCTGCACATCCCTATATTATCGCCAGCCTCAGACCAAGTGTGGCCTGTGCCCCAAGAAATAATTGAAAGGAAAAACAACCGAAAATAAAAAGATGTTGGCTTTTTAAACTTGTGATTATGAAAATAACAAACACAAGAAAGGATCCACACCTAAATTATTGTTAATTAGGCATGCATTTTTTATGTTTTCCAAACAAATGGCTGTTGCGGGTGCATTGAGATGGCGTAAATTGCACAAGTGGGTTACTAGGTACAGGACCACAGAATTGAGATGAACTAGTTGAAAGCACAGATGGTGCACAAACATGCAACATGAGGCCAGACACCAAGGAAAATTCACAAGGTTCTGGATTAAAATAAGATCATAGACACATGGAATTAATAAGCCTAAAATTCATAAATGGAAAATAATATAAAACAGAAACCTTTTCTTTGACCTTAAAGAACTGGTTAAATATTACGCTCAGTGCCCGGCCACCAACATTAAGCACCCTGTAAAAAACTGCATACAGACCAAGTGCATCAAAAACGCCAGCCTTAATCAGAGCTGAAGCAGCAGCAGAACCAGAAGCCTTGGGAACCTTGACATTTGTAGAAAAGAAGAGGAAAAAAAAAAAACCAAGATGAAGGAGAAGAAGAGGAAAAAAAATATGGGAGAGTTTTTTACTTACGAACACGAAGAGTTGTCCTCTATGAGAGAGAGGCAGGAAAAAAAGAAGAGAAATATTGGAGACAGAGGGTTACGAGCAAAAGTTTGTGAGAGGAAGCAGAAAACGTCTATGGCTAACAGTAGAAATCAGGAGATTCAGGACTCTTACGTTGTCGTATTACAGCATAGATACTTATAGTCTAAACGCTGCGTCGCAATAGTACTACCATTTATATGTCACACGTGGATTTATACTATTGGTTCATTACAATACCCACTCTTATATCTGTAACAAACTGGAGGAGGAAATCATCGAAAAAGTATTTTGTTTGGCTCATGTCCCTCCTCTATCTGTCTCTCTCTCTCTGTAAATTCTCCAAACCCCAAATGATTTTAGAGTTTTACATTTCCTTAAGAATTAAATTTGTATAAATATTCTAATTTAGAATTATTCAATTAAACTCTTATACTGAATTCAATTTAAACATTAAAATTTTTAATTAATAATAAATAATAAATAAAATATTTTATTAAAATAATATAATCAATTAATAATAATTTTAATTACAATAAATAATTAAAATTATTGACCCCGCAGTGGCTGGATGAAATCATGCTCATCCTCGTAGTAGGAAATGGCAAAACCCAAAAGGCTAAAACACTGAAAAACTGACATTGATGAAAAATGACCAAATCTTTAACATTGATTAAAAACGAGAACGCCCAAAACTTGCAACTGCTAACGCTCCATATGATTCGTAAACCACTTATCATACATGAGATAGCAAGAAACAAAAAGGTAAATTCCAATGACTGTACTGTAGAACTGACCTCTTATGCTGTAGAAAATGTGATTGAAAATGAGCAAGTATGAGGAAAGAGACCAATGTCCGTTCTACTTGCAGCCCTCAGTCGGTTAACGGGTGGACTTGAAGAAACTGAGATTAAGTCGCACCAGCTGTGCAGTCGTTACTTGAGGAAAAGTTGATACTCTGGGTGCCTCTTACTACTCCGGTATAGATGACCTTGAAGGACTGTGATCCAGACCTTGAGAAAGAAAACAGAGCATGAATATTCATCAGACGTGCATTTGGGCCTAGCCTAGCCCAGCCCAGCCAAGCCCAGCCCAAGGAAAATTACAAAACGAGAGAGAGCGAGATTTCCAGTACTGCTCTATCCACGACACAACTGCTCTCTTCTCTCTTATTCCGTATCTCCTTTCCTTTCATAAATTACCAATATTTAAGAAAATGGATCGGACTGATTGGTTCAACCTGATTAAACTGGAATCGATCAGTTCATCGGTTTGATTTTATTTAAAAATCATTATATTTAAAAATCGAAGGGTTAAGGGTTGGACTGGCCGATTTAACCGGTTCGACCCGGATGATCTGACCAGTCAGACCGGTTCAACCCGTTAGTCTGACCCTTTTCAACCCAACTCACCTCTCTTCATTTTTTAAAAATTTTTTATTTTAACCCACTCTTCCAACCTTTATTTTTATTATTTATTATTTTTATTTTTATTTAATTCTTATATGATATTATTTATTTATTTTATAATTTTTTGTTATATATTTTTA